>JALBCR010004612.1:0-87509 GCA_030710515.1 Abscondita cerata | reverse complement strand
GGGAAATTTTGAAAGTTAAATAAGTTCAGAAAAACAAATCTTTAAATAAAGTTTTTTTTCATATCATTTAATAGTAAAATAATGCCATTTTAGAAAAAATAAATACCGTAACATTTATTTTTTTTGAAGATGACATCTTGCAGGAGTGTTCTCCTTTTCTACGCAAACATTCCTTAGTCTCTTCGTCACATTGTCCATGGTTTGACAATAACATTACAACTGGAATTTCTGGAAATCCCTTCTCAGATCTTGGTTTTCAATTCTTCCGTTGTTGCAGGTCGACTAA
This sequence comes from Abscondita cerata, assembly GCA_030710515.1. Taxonomy (NCBI): domain Eukaryota; kingdom Metazoa; phylum Arthropoda; class Insecta; order Coleoptera; family Lampyridae; genus Abscondita; species Abscondita cerata. The sequence continues at coordinate 87,223 of JALBCR010004612.1, read as the reverse complement.
AGAGACACTTTTGGTTTTTAAGGTGACCCCACAAAAAAAATCACAAGCTTTAATAAATTAAATCATCCAAATTAAACAATACCTCAACTTGGTATGTATGTTTATAAAAGATAAGATTATAAGATACTCCTTTCAAATTATGATTGAACAAGAGAATAGTCAAAATTAATATTAATGTCGTGTAACAGAGATAAACTTGGTATGCATTTACAGCCTTAATCATTTATTAATCTTTACTATATGAGGAAATCTTGTGAATGGTAAACATTTGTATGTTGTTGGAACAAAACGATGCATTGAATATTTGTAGAATAACAACCCATTTACTAATGTCAAAAAAACATCTTAAAATACGACTTAACAATTGATTTTATTCTTTAAAAAGTTAGTACTTATTCAAAACAGTACGAATATTTCAATTTCTTTAGCGACAAGACAAACAATCACAATCAAATTTGTTAAATAAATTAATACATTAAGTATAATTAATTTGGTTCTATTAATTAAAACTAACAATCTAAGTGGAATTATTCTATTATCTACTCTTCATTGAATCGATTGATTATCCTGAAATCGAGATTTAAAAATAAAGCAAACACAATTAACCCCAACACAGAAGATCCAAATTATTTATATAAATAGAAGAATAAGCACATATTAAACTATTCTGACCATTGATCAGTATTGGAAATACATTCATTGATAAATACGGACCTGTTTTGCCGATTATCAGTTGAGATTAAATAATACTGTTGTAAAATTATAATAAACATAATTTTAATCTGAAAAAAGATTTAATTGGTAATTTAATTTGTTACTAAACAACCCATGATGGAGCCCACTCATCGGTGCAAATCAATTCAATGATTAATGATCTTGTTTAATTATGGGACAATTAATCTTGGGCTCCCCCGCAAATTATTAAACCGGGCCCCGCGCAGACCTTGCCTTTCAATTGCAGGACGAACTGTGTTTGAAAACACAAAAATAATATTTTAATGTTAAATTGAATGACTGAATAATATAATCTTAACTAAAATGTACAATGACAAATAAACAATTGGTGGAATCTTTGTACTTGATTAAAATTTTCTAACACGGCCCTTCGTTTCTGCGAGTTACTTTTGTAGAATTCTTTTTAAACTCATTTTACTTTATATTTTTACAGTGCCGCATTAAAAAATGGTGAAGTTTTGTACCAGTGCTGAGAAAACATTCGACAGCATATTTAATCAACCTAAAGTAGGCGAGGTTTGTTTCAGAAGATACAGCAACCGAAAAAGTTACTTTTTCTGATGAATCTGTAATTTGAATTTAATAGCGTAGGAACAGTCACATTCTTATTGCTTAAATACCAAAGTTTGCCTCCCGCAAGCTAGTAATAGTAATAGAGACAAAGTCTCCTTGTTGGAAATTAGGAACCCTTGGAATCCAGAGATCCACCGCAATTGAAGTGCGGCTGAGCCGACTGTTAGGCCACTGTCTTTATTTATCTAATAGTAATAAATAATTATACAATACAAACTTATTGATTCATCAAACGTATTCAACAAAATGAAACTGAACATTTTAAACGTTATCAAATAAAATTGAAGAAAATTGAATATTTATTAAAATAATTGAATTAATTATATTTGATTTACTCAATTAATATAGTGAAATTAATGTTTGAACAACAAATATTAGCAAATAAGAAGATAACCTGGTCAATCAGAATTAGTTATTAAAAATAGAATTGAACGTTCGTTAAGAAAATAAAGTTTACAAATATTTTTGGTTAATTATTCAATTTTGTTTGATCATTTCATGTGTAGTTAAGTCATGCAATTATTTAAATCATTTGTTCCGAATTTGATATGGTTATTGATAAAGCAAAATCAAAACATGTTAACAAATCTTAGCAGGTAACAATACTTAAATACTTAATTGTCAACTTACAAATATATTTCATTTTAACGATTCATACAATAGTTTTGGTGCCTCAATTCAAATTTGATTTAATCAATTAATAAAATATCTCAAACTTGAGCATAGAAAATATATTAATATTTTTGCCTACGCAGGATAGTTCGCCCAACAAAATTGAATGTGTGTTAAGAAGATTATTGCTGGAAATTTACAAATATTTTATTCAATCATTCAATTTTGATTGGATAAAGAGAAATCATATCTAGGTATTCAAACAAATCTTAACTGGTAACATGCTAACATCAAGACCAAGCAGAACAAAACAAACAAAATTGAATATTCGTTAAGCAAATAATTGTGAATTTATAAATATTTCATTTGATCATCTAGTATTTTGAATTGGTTAATCCATCGATGCCAATTCCAAACAATGATTTTTGGTCGCTGATTCCGGGTGATTTTTAATTAATTATTCCACAAATTAATGTCATACAGAAATTAACTTGAGAAGAAATTAATTTGGGTTGTGTTGGATGTGAGCCTCTACATCCCAACACCAGAGATGAGACCTCTGAAGAAGCTGAGCATTCATTGGCTTTTAGACCCCAATCTAGACAACATAAAAATAAATACCTTTTATAACAAAGCATAGTAATTCTCTCAAGTACGTGCAATTTTTGTTTGTTGGAAAAATGACTTACAAAAAATATGTCTAAAAGTTTCTAGGATTTACTAAAAGCAAGTCGCCGTTATCACAGACATAATAAATTAATAGATCAATTACTTAGGCTTGATGTTCATTATTTTACAGATAAATTTTAGAGTTTCCGTAAGAGCTAGAGCCATAATGAAATTCAACGTCCGAAATAATATGCTTATTAGTCTAGATGTATTGAAAAAAATGTGTGTACTTGGCGTTGTACACAAACAGGTAGTTCCCTTAGAATTGTTTCTGGGAAAACTTCAGAGTTTTGTATCTTTAACCATTCTTTTGTTTTAATAGTACAATAATATTGTCAAAAAAATCTAACCAATCAAAGTGAGTCGGGTTTGTAGAGGGCGTTAACTGAACAATATTAATATCTTAGGGATGAGCAATGACTCCAATTAGAGATTTGTTTACAAGTTGTAGCTCATAAAAATCATACCAGTAACATCACCAAGAACTTTTACTCAACTATTGAAGTTGTACATAAAAAAATTCTTTTTAAGATTAAAAAAAAATCTACTATAATAGTTTATGTTATCTTTCCCATAAAGTATTAACTTGTATCCCTTACCTTAGAAATAATAACCATATAGTATATTTTGTTAGTTATCTGTACTTTTTCAAATGCGAGAGTTTTTTACAAAATGTTAGCTATCGAAACACGTGTTCGAGTATAGTTTTGTAGGGTTTTCTTTTTTGATACAGATAGACGTTGCGGTTTAGAGTTCCATTCAATCCAAATTAAACAAAGAAGTTCTGGAAGAAGCTTAGATAACCACACACAAACCAAAAAGTTATACATAAAATGAACCAAACCACCTTTCGGTATGTGCAAAAATATTCGCAGATATCACCTTCAAAATGGTTCGAGGTTGTAACAGAAAACACATACTAGATTCAATGGAAAAAATGAGACAAAATTCGAGAATAGGAATGTTTTTGTAGATTTTTTTGTAATAAAACTTGTTTCTATTTAAACAATTTTGTGTCCAATAATTAATCGACCATGTTTGATGTGGTAAAAAACAATGCAAAAATTCAATCCAACAGTTCTTTTTAATTGTTACATGAGTCAAGATTATACTCAAAAAAAGTACCCAAAAAGTACTTGTTACAAGACCCATTGAACATGAGTTATGTCATATTGTCGATACCTTTGTGTCAACTATATCTTGTTTTCTTAACCAATCAAGCGGTATTTGATTTGATGGATCCAACAATCCACAAAGACCATAACAATTCCTGGTGCGATATTTATGGAGGACAAATCCAAACGACACTATTTTATAGACGGAAAATTTATCTCTGAACAAATATTGTTCCAAATCTTACACGATTATTCCAAAATAAATGTAAAGCTAATTCCTGTCCGCTTCAATACGGCTTCAACAAGATGAGAGTCCTTCTTGGATGTAAGGTGCGGCAGGTTTTTTCAATATAAACCTGTGTAGTGTGCTGACGAAACCGTGTGCAATTGTCGATTGGTTCTTCTTGTCAAACATTTGCTTCAAAGTTTAGGAAACCACCGATATCTAAACATGCCAAATCTCCACATTGTGTTTCCTGTAAAAGTAAATAATCGACCCTATTTGTAAAACAAAAGATTTGACAAGAAAATCTCATCATCATCATCACCCCAGCCATTTTGCGTCCACTGCTGAACAAACATAAGCCTCCCCAATCGCTTCCATTTGTGTTTGGTTTTGTGCGACTCCAATCCAGTTCCCTGCCGCTATTCTCCCTTATGTCATAGCCGGGGGTCCACCAGGTAGGAGGTCTCCCTCTACTTCTTCTGTCCTGGCGTGGTCTCCCGTTCGATGACTCTTTTTGTCCATCTTCTCATCACTGAACCTCGCTGCATGCCTCGCCCATTTCCGTTTTACGTTAGATGATTCGGTGGATTATGTCATAGACGCCGGTTCTTTACGAATGTTAGTGTTCTTGATACCCAAATCGCTCAATTTGATTTGTAACATAGACTCTTTCCATTTTTCTCTGAGCAACTCGTAGTTTCTCTGATCCATAAGTCAAGACGGGGAGAACACATTGGTCGAAAACCTTCCGTTTGAGACTTATGGGTCTGTCACTTTTAAATATGTCTCTCAATCTATCATATGCCGCCCATCCTAAACTTATTCGTCTTTGTAACTCGTATGTTTGGTTATACCTTGTAATTCTTAATTCGTGTCCCAGGTATTTGTATTCTCTGACTTCTTCTAATGTTTCGTTATCCATTGTTATTGTTTTCTCCAATGATTAGATTCGTCATTACTCTTTGTTCTCATTTGGTGATGTTTTAAGCCTACTTTTTGTGTTGCTAGAGACAGTTCGTTTATCATCTCTTGCGCTGCTTTTAAATCGTCTGATAACAATGACAATATCGTCGGGCAAAACCAAAAGTTGTTTAGTTTTACGCCATCAATTTTCACTCCTTTGTCGCTTAGTGTTTTAAACGCGTATTCCCAAAACTGCGGAAAAGTAATTTGGACGATAGTGTCCCTTGTGTGACACCTCGTTGTAATGGGAAACTGTTTGTCTCTATGCAGTTTTATGTTTGCTATACATATATATATATTGTGAATTAAACGGGTGTATCTATAGTCGATGCGACTTTGATTTAGAGCAGCTAAATAGAATTTGTTTCTATCGTGCCAAAGGCCTTTTGAAATCTACAAATATTAGTAGTAGTGGCCTGTTATACTCTATTGTTTTTCTATTAATACTCATAGTAAGCAAATGGTCGTTTGTCCCGAATCCCGATCTAAACTCGCTTATTTTCAATACGTAGGCTTTTATTTTGTGAACAGCTTGTATAGATGGGAGAGCAAGCTTATGGGTCTGTAATTTTCGACTTCTGTTTGATCTCCTTTTGTGTATTAATATCATCATAACAGTTTCCATTTCTAGGCAAAGGTTGAAGAGGTTTTATTTCATCTAGTAGAGTCTTTCCGTCTATCTTTATTCCTTTAATGGCTATATCATCTTCTCCGGTGGCCTTGTTGTCTTTCATTTTATTTAATCCGTGTTGTACTTCTTCAATTGTTATGTCAGGCATGACTTCAGATCCCTGATTGACTACCCCGCTTGTCTTTTAAATTTTTTAGGCTCGTCTTCTACTTGTTGTCTACTTCTATATAGTTCCTCGTAGAATTCTTTCACTATCAATAATAGTTCGTCTCTGTTATTTGTTGCTTTGCCAGTTGTATCTTTAAGTGTTAATATTTCATTTCTAGCATTTTTTAAGCTTCCTTTTTAGTATTTTCATGCTCTTGTTCTCTTCTATTGTTTGTTTGATATTCTCGTGATTATTTTTTCTTATATCTTTTCTAATGCCTTTGATATATCTTTATTTAATTGCCGAGAAATCTGAGTTATCTCTAATCAACCCCTCAGATTAATTTGTAAAATGTATTTTGTGCTCTATATTAATGTTGATTGTGTGCTCGGAAATTTTGTTACACTATTATTACTTATTCTCCGAGGGCGTTGATGACCAGGTCCGGTAACCTAAAGTGATGATTCACGAGAACAGTATGATTTTTCTTGTTGACCATGGAGTACCATAGAGTACTGATCACCTTCATATGTATTATTTTGGTATTGAAACGCCTAAAAACACTCAATGAAAAATCTGTAACACATATTGATTTTGTAAATTACATTCTTTTTAAAACTATGTATATTAATTTACAACACACAAATTTTTTGCCTCTGTGTTTTTTTTTTTAATTTTTACACGATTTTGATAAATCTAGATATTTAAAGTTTTTTAGACATCTTAAAATTTTTTTCCTAAGATTTTTCAAAAGTTTACTTTATAAATAAAATGTTGTCAACATAAACTTGTATTTATCTAATCTTACACCAAAATTGTTTAAACTGTTTTTGTACGAAAAAGTTATTACCGGTATACAGAAATCAATAACGTGACATTTATCAATATCTTCTATTATATAAAATGTGAAATGGTATGTACCGATTTTCATTGATATACAGATAGAAAAAAGTGTTAAATACGATAACTGTATAATCGCGAATTTATTTGGTGTGACTAAAAAACCTGATATGGGTATGTGTGTTAGATAGTGCTTTTTTCAAATATCAGTTTTTTAACAGTTACCTCTTCCGTTATTTTATTCGTTGAATTTTAAGAAGTCTGCTGATCGAGCGTGCAAGTTTATCTAGTTTGACTGATACATTTTTTTGCTGAGTATGTGGGGCATTGTCACCCCTAACCAGTGTAGGGTCTGCAATGAAGACAGCTGCAAGGCCATTACATTGCGAGGTCATATTCTTGCTCTTGCTTAGATATCTTATAGCAGCTGATCAAGGCACCTAGTATGGTAACAACCCTCTTCTCTGTTAACTTATGTCTATTGTATCGTTGTGTATGAATTGTATTCGTCAAATTTTTATATCACTTTACTTAGTAGCCCCGGATGGAACGTTATCCTATTTTCTTAACGCCAATTTTAGAAGGAGATTTGCGTACAATAATAATATCAACGAAGTAATGTATTCAAATAAGAAATGATATTAACATACGCAACAAGAGTCATATGTGATATTAATAAAGAACGGAAAGGGGTGTCGCGCTCTGAGTAGTTTATGCAGCGAAAGCGCATCCGCATCTGCCCCAAGCACATGATGTCGTTTAACCCGCGAATCTATTACAAGGTGTACGGAATTTAATCCAAATAATTGGCTCAAACGTGAATTTCCTAAATATAAACTAAATTTTACCTGCATTATATTCCTTAAGTTTTCGCGGTAGTAGACACGTGCGACAAAATACTACAAGAGGGTCAGTTACCCCTAGAGCACTGCTTGAATTGGTCCCTAATCACTCTACTGATGCAAATAATAACGTTTGAAAACGGAAAAACAGTATGTCGTTGTTAATGAACATTCATAATAAAATTGGTACACGCACGGGTTCCCTAATTTTAGCAACATTCGTAGTACGAAAGTTTATCTAATCTTTGTCCAAAAACAAACTCATTTATAAATAATGCAAATAGATCTGTGGACTTATTAATAGGAATGTAGATGAGCAAAATCTCAAATTAGGATTCGCTGATAAAATGGGCTATTTAATTGAAATTCAAAATGGGAAAAAAATGGTCTATGTTCACATACATAATTGCGTTCCATAATACTTGTCCTTTTTTAAACACACATTTATCAAACCTTTTAACTAACTACTTTAACAAATTGTTTTTTTGCTGTATTCGAAATTTCTTATGAGCATCTGGAAGACCAGTTATTGTCGATCATCATTTGCATCACTAAGCAACGATAAAGAAAAATCTTTTTTACAATCAACCCAACATCTCGAAGATTATTTAATAAATATAGGTAATTTATCACTGGGATTTGCTTTTTCTATACCCTCCTTGCAATAAAATTTGTAAATACGAAACTTGTATTGCGACATGAGTAAAAAACCAATAATTATTCAAATAATTAACAGATACATAAAAGGCTCTGAGTAATTTTTTTACTCAGAGCCTTTTTTACCCTTTTTAACTGGTTTAGAAAACGCGATACAAGATACAAATTTCATTCAAATTATTGTTGAAAGATTACAGCAACATTTTACTCCTGCAGTTAAGTTATAAGAATTAGTCATTCTTTTGAAATATTAAGGTGATATCCAATGCTTTCGAAATTTTTAGGAGTATTGATTGTATACTGCAGAAATACTAAATTTATTTTTTATTCATTGAGAATGTTACAAAATTATTGAAAGAACTTGCCGTTTGCTTAACGAGAGATATATACATTTATGGCCTCTAAATAAAATTACATTGCAAAAATAGAAGCAAATTAATTTAATTATTAATTTAGCAACTGTTCGATATGCCGTCCGTGGTTTTCTAAGCACAATAAAACTCTTCTGTTAACTTCAGCTATTGTAGATTTTTGAACCATTTGCACATCTACTTCAGCGAAGGCAGTTCGAACCCGATGTAATAAGTCATCTCTGTTAAGGACTGGCCTGAAATAGACTTTAGTCTTGACATACACCCATAAAAAATCCAGGGGTGTGATCTGGGAGGCCATAGAGATGGACCATTGCGTCCAAACCAACGATCTTCGAACATATGGGATAATTCTTGATAAACCTCATGGGTTGAATGGGCTGGAGCACCATCCATTTGGTACCAACATGAATTTAGAAGATTTAGGGTAATTTTTCCAAAAATTTGAAACCACTCCTCTAAGCATTTCTAAATATTTGCGAGAATTTACATTTTCGTCATACACTTCAAAACAAACACGATTATCCATAATTAAACAAAAACATTAAAAACTAAATGTGTCTGAAAGTTACCTTCGCGCACCATCCGAGGATGTTGTTCTGCCCAATAATGCCAATTTTTCCTATTAATGATTCCTTTTCTACTAAATTTTGACTCATCGGTCCAAATAATTTTTTAGAAAAATTTGGGTCTTCCTGCGTTTTCAATAAAATGCTTTCACAAAATGCTACACGACGTATTTCGTCACCTGGGCGGAAAGCTTGTTTGATAATAGAAAAAGCATGCATTTTATGTTGTGCCAAAATTCTCTGTATCGACGAGTAGGACAGTCCCAAATCTTCAGACGCAGCTCTGATCAATGCATGTGGATTTGCATTAAAATATGCCAATACATTTATTTCGTTGTCTTCATCACTGGAGACTACCTTGGGGCGTGTTCTAGTAGATTGAATTCCAAATTGTTCAAAATTTGCTTCTATTCTCTTAAACGTAGTTTTATTTAGAGTCGCAAGTGTGGATATCTCTCGTTAAACAAACGGCAAGTTCTTTCAATAATTTTGTAACATTCTTAATGAATAAAAATAAATTTAGTATGTCTTCATTCAGAATATTCTTGGTGGATTTCCATATCGTGTATAATGTGTCACGTCGACGTTTACAAGTTTGATAAATAAGGCACATTGTTTTAATTTCCACAGGCCACTAGTCAGAACTTATTTAATAAAATAGAGAAATATTGTGATTGTAAATAATGTAAATACATCGATAGCAGGAAAATGGTAACAGATAGGTATAGGGAACCCTTATGAAGATTGAAAGACCACTTAATTCTCCATCACATAGAGCAACAAGATACAGGGTGGTTTTTGGCAGTTGAAGTTAGTCAGATTTAGCCAAACATTTTGAACACCCTGTAAATAATGAAATGTCAAATTATACATAATTTAAAAACTTAACAGTCCTCCTAAGTATAGCCCAAATTTTGTTACTATAACTTTCTTTTCAATCATTGACAAGCGTTTGAAAACAATACTACAAAACCAATTTTTCTCAAAAAAATGAGAATATCTCAAAAACCTATTGATTTTCATATAGGTTGTGCTACATAAAAGTAACTCAGATTTTAGCGTAGAATCCAAATATACAAAAATATATCATTCCATTTAAAATAAGAAAGTCGGTAACCACTCTGGTGTAACCGGAAGTGCTAGAAGAGCTGAAATATTTTAATTAAATAGAACTTTTCGAGCAATTACCTATTCCAAATTTTAAACAAATATTTCAACGGGAAATCCACAAACTTCTAATGAACAGGTTAGCTGAATCACCCGGTATAATATACCTAGGTAATGTTGCTGAAACACTACCACAACTTTTTTTTTGGATTATGGACAAACACAAACTACTAATGCAAAAAGAACGGAGTTGATAAAAGAAAATTAAACATTTGCATACTACTGATTGAGTTTAAGTCTCGTAATCTGAAACTGATTCTGTGCATCTGCACATAATCATTCATCTTCATCTTCAACTGCTCTAGCTAAACAAAGCTCTAGCCATAATAAAGGACAACCTGGATGGTTCGATAACACAGTATTGATAGTGCCAAAGAGTTGATGAGTGGCCAACACATTTATGATTGGCTACACCGATGATGATCTCTGAATCAGTTAACAAACCTGGATTGAAGAAGCCTAACATCAAAACCTTTCATTTCGAAACGATATAGGCAATCAAGACGGATTTTTGAGACACTGAGTATACAGACGGACGGATACGTCAAACCTTCATTGCAAAGTTACGAATACTCTGCACTCTTGTTTCACGGGCAAAACGATCAGCAAATGAAAACACGTAACGAAGAAATGAAGCTTGTCGACAACGAGCTCTGCTGAAGAACTGGTACCACCATGCTGAAACACCACGCAGCACGATAGGTGGTGGTAGGGTACTCGATATGTTCAAACACACGACGCCTTCAGAAGAGAATATCATCTACATTTTATTTCTTTCGACGAATTACGATTAAGTGGTAGTAATTATTTTATAAAAAATAATAATGACGCTTTGATAAGGTTTTGAAATAATTTGCATTTTTACATCACTTTCACCTGAACCATTTTTCTTAAAGACAGATCGGTTATTTTACTTTTCAGAGAAATCGTATTTTAACACAAAATTTTGTTTTTAATTTTACACACATTCTGTTCCAAAATTCAAGTATTACCGTGAAACGGTAGTCAGCGTGAACTTAACTCAGTATCTCCAATGGTATTAAAGGTCAGCCTAAAAGAGTTCTTTAGAAATTAGTTTGAAAGATATTTCTAATAAGTGTATTTTCAAATAAATTTTGGGCTTCATTCAATTTTACAATTATTTTGTTCAATAAGTCGTTACCCTATGAATACTATACAGGGTCATTGATGGTCGATGGTAAGTTAGACGTTTATGGAAAACAGGGCATGGGTATTCCTGAAAATTTAGCTATTGTTCTAAAATATTTTCTTTTGGCGGTGTTAAATACTTACTCAAGTAGTAACAACTTATGTTTAAATAAATACCCTATATATTATTCAATTTTTAGAAAAGCTATTTCTTACGGATAATTTTTTTCTGAATAGTTTTCTATACCTATCTACATCGGTTTTTGAGATAATAATTATTTTAGTTATTTTTTTCCAAAATATGATCACACCAAAATTTTAATTTAGCTGCTATTTGAACCCATATAAGGCTGAAATTTTAGATGCAGTTTGTAAAAAGCCTTGTATTTAACAGCTACCTAAATTAATTTATTCTGTCTTATACAGGGCGGTTTAAAATTAAAGATTTCGACGTGACATACAAAAGATTTATTTTCAAATGAAACACTTTGTATATTACTTGAAATTCTGATAGACAATTAAAATGCCTTCAAGTTGATATAGCAAAATAGTATAGCTAACTCGTTAACTTTTTTGAAATAATCGCAATAATGATTAAAAATCACATTGTCTTTTACATAATTTGCATTAGTTAGCCCTGAAATGCCATGTGATTTGACAATTGCTCAATTATTCACTGTGTTTGGCAAACGTCGAAGTTTTGAGATTGTGATTGTGATTGTGATTTACTACTTCATACTTATTCAAAAACAAATTACAATGAGGCGAAATAATTACTGCATGAAGTTAGCTATACCATTATGCTATATCAACTCGAAGTTCAATTGTCTGTCTATCAGAATTTCAAGTAATATACTGGGTCTTTCATTTGAAAAAATAAAGTTTTGACCTTTTTGTATGTAACTTATCTCAAAAACCGATGTAGATAGGTATTAAAAAATTATCAGTAAGAAATTGCGATTCTAAAAATTAAATAATATATAGGGTGTTTTATTTAAAATTAACAAGTTGTTACTACTTTTTGAGTAGAAGCGGCAACACCGCCAAAATAAAAATATTTTAGAAATATAGATCGTGTCTATTTATGGCAATAGCCATATTTTCGAATTACTCAGATGCCACTTTTCCATAAACGTCTAACCTACTGATCGAACATCAATGACCGTGTATAACAGTGTCTTTGAATGTAAGGTTTTTAAAATATGTTACGTCCTTGTACATATTTAATGTCCTGACTTTATTATTACAAGAATAATCCTTTTTTTCCTTAGTCCTTTCAGTAATGTATGCTACTACTTCATTAACGTCTAAAAATGAATATCAAATTCCATAAATAATCAATGTGCCTTTCGATAGTTACAAACTTATCAATAGTGATTTGAAGCAGCACTTCAATTTGGCATTAGAGCTCGAACGTTCGTTTTGAAAAGAGTGGTGGTGTACACGGTTGCAACAGCAAATAATTAATTTGGCAATTGTTACAATTGGAACAATTAAAGTCAATTACATATATGTATATGGAAATAGTTTATGGTTTTGTGGCACATCTTAATATGGTATGGGATGGTTTATGCCTTTTTGCGACATTTGCACAACTGATTTGGAAGCAGCTACATTGTTCCTTTTTATGGATTTTTTCTGGAATTGGTTGGAAGCATAGTTTTGGTAGTCGAATAGTGGTCCATGAAGAAGATTGGTTGGTGCGATCGTTGATAGCATACCACGTACATTTTCCCTAATTTATCTATTCCTTTGTAGCATATTATCTGTAAGTAATGTTGAAAGATTTATTTTTGTATACATTATGCGTTTGTAACATAACTTGTTGATACACTTGTAAATTTATGAATATAATTAATTTTCGTATCTTTGATTTTCATTGCGTACGAAACATTTTTTGGTCCTTTTTCGCTCGGATATTGATATCGCTCTTTAGATTACAGTTTGCTTTATTTGCTTTATTTGTTTTGTTTTTGGTTTACAAGTTGTCAACCGAGAAGTTGTATTACAAGCGCTAAAATTTTGAATGATTTTTTGATTTTGATACGCGTTACAATTTTTGATAAGGTTTTCATGTTGGTTACTGTCAGTGGAATGCATATTGTTATATTTAATTACGCATTTTTGTTGAATTTGTTTTGGTATTTACTGACCGGTTTCTATTGATTCAAAGAACGTCGTATTTAGTTATCATATTGAACGAAACTTGCTTGTTGTAATATTTGGATATTGACTGCGTTATCGTATGCATTTATGTTATAGTTTATTGATTACTACAATGGTTTTCACAATAGAGAAAACTTTCGCTTTAGCAAAACGAACGTTTTCAAAATTACAATCAATTTATAGAGTAGCGTTAGAAGTTAAAACGATGAGTCGTTACGATCTGAATTTATGTCTGCATTTAAAAATGCCCAAACCCTATTTAATAACTTTCAAAGTACGTTGAGTGATAATACGTTAGTTGATGAGAGTGCCGCTGATTGGGAGGAATTATGTAAACTTGATATAAACATAGATGAAATTTTTTATAAAATAGAAGCAGTCCATATTTCGCTAGAAGCAACACAAATAAAAACTCAATCCTCATCCACTGCAAATTATGACTCATTAGATTCAAAGATAAATAGATCACACATTCATTTACCGCGGATTAGTTTGCCAAAATTTGACGGAAATCTTAAAGACTGGCCAACCTTTCACGATTTGTTTAATACCCTAATTCATGAAAATGAATTGCTTTCTAGTGTAGAAAAATTTCAGTATTTGATTTCTACGTTAACTAAAGAACCTTTGACTTTAGTGAAACATTTGCCTTTGACGTCAGATAATTATGCAATTGCTCATCAAACGTTAGTTGACCGTTACCAAAATAGTAGAGTTTTAGCTACCTTTTACTGGCAAAATATCGCTAAGGCTCCTAAAGTAACTACGCAATCTTCCCAAGCTTTACGCGATCTCTTGAATATCTTTGAGAGAATTTAGCTGCCCTTGATCAGATTGAAAATATTGATCATTGGGATTTTACATTAGTTAATTGGTTACTTGAAAAATTAGACCCAAATACTCGTCAACGTTTCGAGTTGACGCATCCCCAACCACATCTCCATAAGTATGAAGAGCTTAAGCTGTTTCTTAGCGATCAATGTCGTGCTTTAGAGGCAGCTTCGTTTAGCAATAGTAGTCTTTCGAATTTCGCAAAACCTCGCGGTGGTCATAGTAGTGGTACTTCAAAAACAGTAGTAGTAGTGGTAGTACTTGGGACAACAAACGTCCTCAACATTCGCTCGCAGCGACAGCCAATCAGGCATCGCCTAAGTCGTTTTGTGCGTATTGTAAAGAACATTCGCATTTCATTTGGTCTTGTCCTCGATTTGATAAACTCACGCCACAAGAGCGCTATGCAGCGGTCAAAACCTCGGGTGTCTGTTTGAATTGTTTGAGTTCACAGCATCTAATTAAATCGTGCAAGTCGAATTTCTCGTGTCGTCATTGTTCGGAACGACATCACTCGTTGTTACATTTTGGGAAAACTTCTTCCTGGAATTCGTTACAACGCACCACCAAAGAATCTACGCCAACGGTTGTTGAATCGTCGGAGTCTCCTTTAGCTTTAACCTCAGTGAGGTCCGCCAATTCTAGTTTATCTACAGTTACCTTGTTAGCTACAATTCGTTTAGAAATCCAAGATCATTGGGGTAAGTTTCAAACCTTTAGAGCCCTTTGTGATCCAGGAAGTCAAATTAGCTTCATAACCGAAAATTGTCGTAATCGTCTTGGTATACCGTACAATCGTTCGTCGAGTTCAGTAACGTGTCTTGGAGACACATCAGTGAGGGTTAGCCGAGGAAATACCAATTGCATTATTCGTCCTGTAGGTTCATCGTCAGTTTCCTTGCGCCTCAATGTCATTATCATCCGGAAGATTTGTTCACAACTTCCTCATACCTATGTAGATAGTGGAACTAGGTACTCAAATGTCAATCTAGCCGATCCTAAGTGGAACGTACCTGGAAATATTGATCTGCTTTTTAGGTGCAGATATATTTCCACAAATAGCTCGTGGATCTGTGTTTCATTTGCAGATCTTGATCGTAACATTGATGGTCCGGTGGCTTTGGATACAATTTTTGGTATCACTTTAGTGGGTCCTATTTCTAGCGACACAACAACTCAACCGCAACCACACTCATTTTTTGTAGCATTAGAACCGTCTCTAGATGAGACCTTAAAATCCTTTTGGAAGGTGGAAGAGGTTGCTACCAACCTGCATACCACGTCTCCGGAGGATCAATTTGCAGAAAACTTGTTTGTTAGTTCACACACACGAGACCATTTAGGTCGTTTTGTAGTTTCGCTGCCGTTTAAAGACGCCAATTGCTTACCGACGTTTGTAGGGTCTCGTGAGATTGCATATCGTCGCCTTGTGACACTTGAACGTCACTTTAATTCAAATCCCGTTATAAGAGAAAAATACATTGAGTTCATGCAAGATTATTGGAATTCAGGTCACATGTCTTTAGTCTCCTCTCCGGTTGTTGATAGTATACATAGTTATTATGTGCCGCATCATTGTATTCTTGAAGATAATGATGCTCAAAAATTAGAGTAGTTTTTGACGCTTCGGCTAAGGATAGCGCAGGTATCTCTATCAACGAGACACTCATTGCGGGTCCAAAGCTGCAAAGTGACATTAGCACAATATTGATTCGTTTTCGTTGGTTCAATTTTGTTTTCACTTGTGACGTACGTCAAATGTTTAGGCAGATTTTAGTAAAAGATTTGCATCGGCAATTCCAGTTGATACTTTGGAGGTTTTCTCCCGATGAACCAGTTCAGACTTTTAAACTGAACACAGTAACATATGGTTATGCACCTTCGCCTTTTCTAGCTTTGCGATGTCTCTTGGAATTAGCACAACAAGGCCAGGAAGATTTTCCGCTTGCTGCCCAAGCCATACTTTCGTATTTGTACGTTGATGATTTTGCTTGCGGCGCAGACACTTTAGAGTTGTTGTTAAAATTGCAGAAACAATTAATTACACTGTTAAAATCGGGTTGCTTTTGAATTGCGCAAATGGTCAGCCAATTCACCTGTGCTGTTAACTTCGCTACCTGATGAACATTGTCAAAATCATCCCCTCGTTTTTAATACCGACAAGTCAGCCGTTTCGAAGATATTGGGTCTTCAATGGCAACCATCTATAGATTCATTTTTGTTTGTGGTCAAACCAATAGGCGCCCTCTGTACCAAAAGATCGATTTTGTCTGAGGTCGCACGTATATACGATCCTTTGGGGTTTTTATGTCCACTCACCTTTTTCGCGAAACGCTTAATACAGCACATGTGGTTCTTAGGTTTAGATTGGGATGCAGAGCCCCAGCTGACGTTTGTACTCAATGGGATAAATATAAGTCGTCCCTAGGTAGTTTGTCGAATCTACAGATTCCTCGTTGCTCGAAACCGTTATCGTTCACAGATTGTTCGTTACACGGATTCTGTGATGCGTCTGAGTTAGGCTACGCTGCTGTGGTCTATCTTCGCTTTGTAGTAGATAATGGTGCATCTGTTTCTTTCGTTATAGCTAAATCAAAAGTAGCTCCGCTCAAACGATTATCGGTTCCTCGCTTGGAATTATTGGCAGCAGTATTGCTTGCAAATTTAGTGTCGTTCGTCTTAAAGTCTTATGTCAGTTTGATAGATATTAGACACATAGTCGCTTGGAGTGATTCCAAGGTTGCCTTAACTTGGATACGTTCGGTTCCATATAAATGGAAGACGTTTGTCGCTAATAGAGTTTCTCATATACAAGACCTCATACCGCCCAGTTGCTGGCGGCATGTCCGTTCTCATGACAACCCAGCTGATCCAGCATCGCGTGGTCTACTTCCAGATGAGTTGCTGAATTGCTCTCTTTGGTGGGCGGGTCCTACCTGGCTTTCGAAAACGGAAGATTATTGGCCTCGAGAAACATTAGAATCTTCACGGCAGGATGCCGATGGAGAATTGAGATACGTCTCATTTACCGCGCAACTTGTGCGCAATGACTTCGTAGAAATACTCGAACGTTTTTCATCGTTACGCAAAATTCAGAAGTAGTTGCCACTTGCATTAGATTTATTGTTAATTGTCGTCAAAAACAACAAAGTTTGGTTCCTTAACTCAGCATGAATTGCATCATGCACTTTTTGTATAGTTCGTATAGTTCAACTTGAAGCTTTTCACTCCGAATTTGTTCTCATTTCGAAGGGACTGCCCTGCTCTAAGTACCTTCAAAATTATCGCCCTTTGTAGATAGCCAGGGAATCTTAAGAGTAGGTGGACGTCTTACTAACGCTTCGTTGCCTTTTGGGACAAAACATCCAGCTTTATTGCCTGGAAAACATCGTTTAACTACTTTAGTAATAGAACAAGTGCACTTACAGAACAAACATTCTGGCGTAAATACTACGATGTATTTATTGCAACAAAACTTTTGGATTGTATCGGCTCGAAAGAGCAATTCGTCGTTGTTTATCAATATGTCAGTCTTGTTTTAAAACAAAACCCATTTCGGTCGAACTTCCTATGGCAAATTTACCAACAGCTCGCGTAAGCCAACTTAAAGCATTTAGTTGTGTAGGTGTAGACTACGGAGGTCCGATCATGATTCACATGTCAAGACGACGCGGTTCAAAGCCTGTAAAGGCGTATCTATGTTTGTTTGTCTGCTTTGCCACTAAAGCATTGCATTTAGAAGTCGCGTCGGATTTATCGAGTAATACCTTTTAGCCGCTTTGCGCAGATTTATTGCCCGTCGTGGTCGTTGTAGTCGCATTTACAGCGATTGCGGTACCAATTTTGTGGGGGCTAATAAGGAATTGTGTGACCAGTTTAAACTAGCTGCAGAATCGGAAGCCATTGAATGGCACTTCAACCCTCCTCATGCACCACATTTTGGTGGTCTGTGGGAAAGCGGAATCAAATCGGTCAAGACCCATATAAGTAGAGTAGTCGGCAAACAAATACTTACCTATGAGGAATTGAACACCTTAGTTGTACAAATCGAGGCAGTGTTGAATTCTCGGCCTCTATGTAGCTTAAGTTCAGATCCGAACGACTTGAGTGTTCTCACACCGGGACACTTCTTAACATTAGAACCTCTGACATCGCCTCCCGATGCAGACCTCTCGCACTTGAACATAAATAGATTATCACGGTGGCAGTTAGTCCAAAGGTTGCACCAGGACTTTTGGAAACGCTGGAGCAATGAGTATCTCCACACTTTATACCAACGTGGTAAATGGGCTAAACCTCGCGCATTTGAACCTGTAGATATTGGTGCCATGGTCCTCATCAAGGACGATTCCTGCCCACCTCTTCACTGGAGGTTGGGTCGGATAGTAGAATTGCATCCGGGGAACGATAGTATAGCACGTGTGGCTACTGTCCGCACTAGTAAGGGACTTTTTAAGCGTCCACTGATAAAACTGTGTGCTCTTCCACTGCAGTAGCATATGGGATCTTATCATTACGTTTTGTTTTTTCGATACTTTTTATTTCGAGTTCAAGTAGTTTGTAGTTTTTTTTTTTGAAAATCACCAAATTTGGATGATTTTGGTGGGCGGTTATGTTACGTCCTTGTACATATTTAATGTCCTGACTTTATTATTACAAGAATAATCCTTTTTTTTCCTTAGTCCTTTTAGTAATGTATGCTACTACTTCATTAACGTCTAAAAATGAATATCAAATTCCATAAATAATCAATGTGCCTTTCGATAGTTACAAACTTATCAATAGTGATTTGAAGCAGCACTTCAATTTGGCATTAGAGCTCGAACGTTCGTTTTGAAAAGAGTGGTGGTGTACACGGTTGCAACAGCAAATAATTAATTTGGCAATTGTTACAATTGGAACAATTAAAAGTCAATTACATATATGTATATGGAAATAGTTTATGGTTTTGTGGCACATCTTAATATGGTATGGGATGGTTTATGCCTTTTGCGACATTTGCACAACTGATTTGGAAGCAGCTACATTGTTCCTTTTATGGATTTTTTCTGGAATTGGTTGGAAGCATAGTTTTGGTAGTCGAATAGTGGTCCATGAAGAAGATTGGTTGGTGCGATCGTTGATAGCATACCACGTACATTTTCCCTAATTTATCTATTCCTTTTGTAGCATATTATCTGTAAGTAATGTTGAAAGATTTATTTTTGTATACATTATGCGTTTGTAACATAACTTGTTGATACACTTGTAAATTTATGAATATAATTAATTTTCGTATCTTTGATTTTCATTGCGTACGAAACAAAAATAATAACACTGATAGTGTCTTTAGGTGATTTTTTCTAACAGTTTCTTTTTCACAGGCTGTTTTTCGAGAGACTTTTATTATGGAGATTTTTTTCCAAGTTTGTATTTCGTGACCGTTATTCCGGGAACTTTTTATGCTTGTCGTACCGGAATACTATGATCAATACTATCGTATCCAATTATCGATCTAGTTACATTCAAATTTAATAGACAAATTTAAAACTATTATACAAGAGGTTTCGATAAAGCGGTTCGGGTACATAATGGTGATACGTTAAAGGGCACGCTTCTTATCATGAAACATTAATATTAAATATAAAGAAATCGGTATATTATTTTAGATTTTTGTAAATAAAAACACTTTACACTACTAAAAAATGTGGAAAGTTTACCTTTCAAATTAGGTCCCGTTTATTAGCATATACTAATTTTTCAAATATTTACTGTGTAAAAATTACAACGGCGTTATAAAAGTATGGTTTATTCTTAAACAATTTGGTCCACATTATAATTAACATAATAATAATAATAATTAAACAAAACTGATTTTCACAAAATGTGTTTTAACCCTAATCTGACCAGAAAACCTCTAATGATCAACGAAGTCTAATTAGTACCAAGCGAGAGGCTGAACATAAATTTAATCTAATTTTTATGGTAATCCTTCCAGACATAAGATTTCTGAAAGGTGTCCTTACAATACACAGTCGCTCGTGCGCAATTGTTACATAAATCAAGCCCCTTCTTGGCCTATAATCTTGAACGTTGAAGCAGATGTATGCAACAACCCCTTGTATAATTTTCTATTTCTTATACGTTGTTATCAAACGCCATATTCACACATCAGGTATATATTCCCGATTCAACGCTTCTAATCGCCCGCCAAAACTTCCGATCTTCAGGTAGTTCCGGATCAACTACAATTGAAAGTAGTCTGAAAAACTTCCTTGTTTTCCCCTCACGCCAGTTTATGATAACATGTCACCTGTCATTCATCGTTTCAATTTTTTTTTGCAAATACTATTGTAAACTTAGTGACTTAATTTAACAAACGCAATATTGATGACCCCATTTATAGGAACAATTCTTGGCATTTCTTCGGTCGCTGGATGCAAATGATGAATGTAACGGTTATTTTATTATCGTGAACATAGATTAACACCACTTGCGATACAGGCGTCCATCTGTACGCCACGTCTACCAATAAAAAATTTGTTTATTACTATCGGTTTTGCTTCCTTATTCAAAATGATTTAAAAAATTATTGTTATGTTTACAACCCAATAATAATCAGCTGTAAGCCCGCGTGACAGCGACCGCGGGAGAATGAAGTGAATTGAGGGTGCAGCGGGGTTCGACTCTGGTTGAACCGCATTCCAATCTTAAGATGTGAAAAGTTCTAAGATCAAATGCAGGTTCTTTAGATCAGCTGTACATCACTAGGAAGTTCGCTCGATGGTGGAAGACATTACACAACCTTTAACGAAAAAACCAGCTCGAGCTTAACGGTTTTGTAAGACCTATTTATGAGGTTACATTGTTATTTTCGCTTTATTTTAATTGTCATCTTCGAATAAATCGAAACATGTTTAACCTATATATCTAATTCGATTCAGCATTAAAGTGACTGCTTTTGTTATTGAATGGGTAAGAACAACTGTGTTTCAAGTGTTTCTATCAAATCAAAGTATATAGGAACAAAGACAGTTTGTGTTATATAAATTAAAGATTAATGATCTAAGCATTTGACTGTACTATTCATCATGGGGCTACATTTGGGTGAACAATGCCTAAATGGACCAAAAATGACATACGAGAGCTTTATAATATTTACCATAATAAAATCAAGCAAAACATTAAACTTTTTTTCTTTAACCACATACGGCGAGAGGCTTAGTTGGGAACTTGAACTTGAACACACCCTCGTACCATAAAAAACTAATTCAAATAAAATAAGTTTACCTATTATTAGAAAGGCTTAAAATAATAAAGTGACTAAACGATTAGTGACGTTTAACCTAGTTTAGATCAAATGTATGTCGGAACGAACAATCGTTGATTAGTTAATCAAGTTCAGAGTCTTTGTTAAGAAGTAATTGCCTGATCTTGAAGGATATCGCCAGGACGGTGCTACAAGGAAAATAAATAATACTTCATATTTCTTGCACGCATCGTGTTCCACAAATCCCATATTCATAATCAGCCTTCATAGGAAAAAGACATATAATTATGGATGAAGTCTTCACCGAGATTACCTATTCGTAATAAGTTCAGTTTTTTTTTATTTTGTTCACGTCTAATGAAAGCCCTTGCAAGGTCGTTTCTTCATTGCATTGATCTTCCCCCTTGATCCACCACCAACGTTAAATAATCGAAATTAATTTGAAATACTACATATCAAAACTATTTTCTAGTCTTAAAGAATAAGAAATGAGTGTTGATCTTACTTCAACCTGCCGGCATCTTAAGAACCTGGAAATGTTTTGGTTGCGTCTCTTTCTAATACATTGTTCTTCTCGACTGTTAAAGAACGTGTGTACGTACTATTTGTTTCATAAACAATCAACAAGGGAACTAAATATAAAGACACATGTTTATGATATGGAGGAATCTTTATAAAATAAGTGGTTTGAGTCACACGTGGCTTTGTAGACATTATTCAAATCTATTAACATCTAAAGTTTTCTCACGCTTTTAAATGATTTTATTGACTGGTCCAATATAAATCCTGATCTAATCGTCAGTTAAATTTGAACTAAAACGTTTTCTTTGAAAATAATAATTATTGAAAACAATCACTAATACAAAGATTCATACTTACACTAAGTAAAAACATTTACTTGTCGTTTAAGAACTGGTTGGTAATTTCTACCAATAATTTCTACTTAGCTGCTTAAAAAACAACTTTTATAGTTGAGACTCTTCGTGATTAATTTCCTATAAAATTTTCTTTAACATTCTTTATATTTATTGTTTAATGACTTTAATAAGATTAGCAAATAAACTTAGTTTTTTGTGTTGTCCATCTTTTAGTGCTGTTGATTTCAGGCATTTACGTCATTGTTTACACGAGTTGCTTTGTGAAAAATATTTTAAAACGTCACGGTTACTTAAGACCCAAAACTGCACCTTAACATTTTTATTAGTTAAAAGCAATAAAATGAAGTAGTAAAATTTGTAATTTATATATTCGAACTTTCGTTTTCAATGACAACTTTGAAAATATGCCTTGCAGAAATTCTACTTTTTATCAAAGCATAGCAACTAACGGCAGTACCGTTTAAAGCACGAATCTGACATTTGGGTTAGTAAATATAACTGTCACTTTCGCTAACTTCTGTTCTACAACTTACATAAATGCTCAAGAATTCAATCTCCAATTAGTATAAAATTCCACATGTTAATTAAAAAAATGAAAAAAGCATTAAATGTAAATGATTGTTTTAGTGTATTTTCGATTCAATTATGTTTTAATTTAAATTATCGTATTTATTTCCTCAAACTCTTCTTAAAAGAAATATCAGCACTTAATTTCCATTGGTTCAGGTACTCTGACTTTTAGAAATTTGTTTACCAACTTTTGTGATATTGATAGCTCCCAAATAGTTCTCTATTTCGGTTGGTTCTCTTAAACTACGGTGCTCTGTGGACAAAAGAAGATGAACATTTCCAAAAAAGCCACACAAGTAGTTTCTCGGATCGTTTTCTTATTTTGCATAAAATAGCTCACTAAATCATCAAAATTATTTTTAGAATGTCTTTCAGTAACAAAAAATACGTGTTTAGAAAAGAAATATTAAGAGACGACCGACCACACTGTACCTAAATCCATTTTCTAAATTATTTTTTGATTAATTGTAGCCCTAATCAATCTCGTTCAAAAAGAACAGTGATTTACTTTTCGCAAATATATATTTTAATTATTTACACAAGTCATAATACTTTTGGAAAACGTTTGGATACTTAAACTACGTATTTTGAACATCAAAAAAATGTTTGGAAAAATGAGTTCATCCACTTTTAAGATTCTTGTTTTAAAAACTGTGTATCCAGGCCTTACATTATTTTTTTAATTTGATTGCTCTTAATCACAACCAGATTCATTTTCTTTTGCAAAATAGTACACTAAGGACTGAGAGCAAAAACATTAACATTGAAAAACTTGCATAACTTTTATACACATATATTTTTTTACAAAATTTTGATATAGTATGCTTTGAAATAGTTGTCAGAATATGTCGTCAAATTTTTATTTTTATTTGAGTCAAATTGTGTTCACAATGGCAAAAGTAGTGGAAGTACATAGATTAATCATTAAAAAATTTGTTGAGAATCCACAATCGTCAGTCGTTCGCATTGCAAAGGAGGCAAAGTTTGCAGGCAAGTGGCAGCAAAAGTCATCAAGCGGTACAAGGAAGACTTTACCATAACACGGAAACCAAGAAGTGGACGACTAGAGGGTTTTCATTCACCAAAAGCTGCAAAGCCAATATCTGCGATGGTTAAGAATCGCTGATATCGAACCGAAATTAGCTGCAAAAGTCGACTTGTCCTACAAAGTTCAAACAACTCCAGATCGTAATGCGGGAAAACATTGAAGCCAAGAAACGAGCCAGAAAGTTGAGAGCAGATTTTTCCAAAACGTCAATGTTGCGTGATGGACGATGAGACTTACGTCCTCGCCGATTTTTCTCAACTACCTGGTCAGGAGTTTTATGTTTCCTGTGGACGAGGAAATGTTCCTAAGAAGTTTAGAACTAAAATAAAGTCCAAGTTTCCAAAAAATATCTCGTTTGGCAGGCGATTTGTGAGCTGCGGTGAAAGAAGCCAATCTTTCATAACAAATGGAACAATTAACTCCGATATTTATACGAAAGGAGTGTCTCCAAAAAAATTGCGGCCTTTCTGAGTAAACATAAGGTATCCACATTTTTGCCGGATTTAGCTTCGTGCCATTACGATTAAAGTAAGCAGACAAAAAATGGTACGAAGAGAATCATGTCGATTTTATACCCAGGGAGGCTAACTCACCAAATTGCCCTGAGCTTCGCCCAATCGAGCGGTACTGGGCTTTGGTGAAAAGAAGCTTGAAGCAGACAAAAAGGCTACAAAATCGATTAAAAGTTTTAGAAAATGTGGACCGTAGCGACCAAGAAAGTGTCGAGCACCACCATAAAAGCCATGATGGAGACCATTCCCTACAAGCTCAAAAATTTTTAATGACGATAAGTCTGATTGATTTTTGTTTTTCTTAATTTTTATATAATAAATAACCTATCCAAAACTAAATTCTTTTTGAAAATTTATTTAGCGGTTTAAAAGTTATGCAAGTTTTTCAATGTTAATGTTTTTTTGCCATCAGTCCTTATACTACAAAGTTACCTTTTGGTAATTAAGTATTCAAATTTGTTGCACAAGATAGTACACAAAAATATCTACCTACTTTTTGGAAAACTCTTTAATTAGAATAACTATTATACGGTGCCCTGAGCAACAAGTAAAGTTATATTTCCATTAAGGTTATGCGTTATGTTACTAGGTAGGGAATTTGATATTACACAATTATCAAGAACTTGTCGTTTTCAAATTTTCAAAAAAATGGTTACGAATCAAGTTATGATCGTTTTAATATGAAAGAATTTATTTATTACTTAATATTTGATTATTTTTATATAATCGCAAGATTTGAAAACGACAGGTTGTAGCATTTGTATGGAAGATATAAAAATTACTTAAGACCTAATATAATTAATTATTAATTCAGTTTTGACTGTAGTAATTTAAAATTTTACGCCCCTCATCTGTACACACGTATTGTATAAGTTTGAAGCCGTTTTAATCACTTTGGTAGCAAACCAATAAAAACAAAGAACGAATGAAATGACATTCTTATGCCTTCACTTTTTTAGATTTAAGCCCATAATGTTTAATTTCTATTTCAAATTATGTATTATTGTAATTGTTATTAATTATTTAGTTACTCATGTTCCTAATAATTTCTTTTTAAAAATATTAATAAAGGTAAATGTATTTACTCCGTTAGTAATGAATAGAAATAAATAGATCTTATTTATTAGCAAAAGACTTCTTATTATAGTCTATTCATTTTACACTGTTTGGTGTTTCCAACGGCGGATATACCGTGGGGCTTATGAGACTTTAATCTCAGACCCCGAGCACAAACCTACAAGTTATTTATTTCCTAAAATACGGACAATTTATTACAATCATTTTTGTGTATGTGTGTTCTCAACGTTTTTTTCAAAACTGTTACAAATTAAATTGGAAAAATTTAAAGCAGTACGGTAACCAAGCTAGAAAAATTTAAATTATTTAATTAAAATTAGAAAAGAATATTTAACTTCATCCAATTTAGAAAAGGTTCTGAAAAGAAGATCCACTTCTTGTCACAATTAAGTACGAAATTTGCTATACGGAAGGGAATAAATACTGCGTAATTATCTAAGGTAGATTATATGGACGTAAAGCCAAAGAAATTGTATGAAGCTAGAACTAATACTAAAATTGAAGACTGTGGCTTTTTTGACGTAAATAATTACTTTCTTGCTACTCCTGACGGTATGTTAAAAGAAAGATGGTTTACTAGAAATAAATTGCCTCTTTTATTTGAAAGAGAAGAAACTGCTAGATCCTTTTGACAATAATGACTCATCAGCAGTTAAAAACTATGCTACAAAGTTATTGATCAAAATTTATACTTTGTTTGCGTTATTGCGGACTAAAAAAAACACAACGATTATTACCAGCTGCAAGGGCAAATAATATTACTGGAAAATATTTTTGTAATTTTATTTTATATTCTGAGGGAGCCCGGACAAATCGTCCTATGGGCAAAGAGCCGAATGGACAAAACATCAAAAATTCTGTGAAAAATTGCCGAAAATGACAATACGCCGAAAATGATTCGTGACAAATCTCCGAATGTGGTCAAAAGCTGAAAAGTAAAAACGACGCCTTAGCGTTCGTAACCTGGCGTTCACCCCGAACTCCATCTGAAACCACGGACAAAATGCTGAAAATGTTTTTGCGGACAAAACGCCGAAAATGCTTTTTGTGGATAAATCGGTAAAAATGATTCTGTGGACAAAAAGCAAAAATGTTTCTGAGGACAAAACGCCAAAAATGTTACTATGGACAAAACGCCGAAAATACTTCTGTGAACAAAACGCCGAAAACGCTTCTATTGACAATCAATTGCAGTTGTTTTTATATGATCGGGAATGGACGGTTACAGTTATTACAATTTCTTCTTTAAAAATATATTACATTCATAATAATAATTTCAAAAACAAACTTTTTTCCGTTAAATTTGTTTTAATCGAGCGCCGAATTACAATTTCTTTCTTTCAAAAATTATACTCATAATTTCAAAAGAAACTTTTTTACGCAAAATTTGTTTTAATCAATTAAGTTGTTTTCATATAAAGTATAGAGCATACTTGTTAAATACTACCGGAAATTTGATAGCTTTCGGCGTTTTGTCCACAGGAGCATTTTTGGCCATTTGCCCATAGAAGCATTTTCGGCGATTTGTCCACAGAAGTTTTCGGCGATTTGTCCACAAATTCGGAGTTTTGTCCTTTCGGCGATTTGTCATAGACCCTTCTGAGCTAGATCCATCAAACCGAATTATAAAGATAAAAATCTTTGGAATAGTTTTATGGTGCCTAAGTATGGGTTCGATTCTCCCAAAATAATTCACCTCCGGCTATGCGGAAATATGAAAATATGGGATCCTAATTCAATCGTAAAAAATGAAAAGAAGGTATGACAAAATAGATAAAGTAATATGTATAATGTTATTAATTTATTTGTTAATTCCAACAATTTTTTTTTCAAAATACTGTAAATACTATATACTATACTATAAATACCAATAACTTAAGCGGAAATTGTAGGACTATGCCTTAGTGTTTTAAAAAAAGCCTAAATAATAATTAAAAAAAATACGTTATGGCAACAAGAAGTTGTTTCACTGTTATACCATTTATAGCCAATCCGCCAATAATTAATATCTGTTTATCAACCATTCAACATGGAGTTTTAAATTTTACTAGCTTATTTGTGGCTCACATATTTCTATCAATCAAATGACGTCATTTCTGTGTTAGAATGGGAAAAGAAAAAATATTTTTAGGAAAGTATTTCAGTGAACATTCTTGAAGTGTACAAATATTAAAAAACATCATGAATTAATACATACATTAAATATTATTTTGCTGTTTCTTATTGACGTAAGTACTTTTAAATATCTGAGGGTATTTGAAACCGCCCCAAAAACTTTAACTTTAAACTTTGGTCATTTGGTAAAAGCACTATTTTTCTATGACAATGCCATCTGTTGGAAAACGGTTGTCCTACCAAGCATTGAACGGCCTTAACCTAGAAATGTCATTAAGTTTCTTGTCATTAAAGAACAGTATTGGAATCAATCATCAACAAGAAATCGATAATTCTTATAAATTTTATAAACCAGCTACCAACCTAAACCATTTTCCCAAAAATTTTTAGTTTGATAACAAACAAATCGTTCCAAACTAGACTTGTTTGTAGGAGTGGTCTATTATTTGACATTTTATTAATCTAATATGAACATTAAATTATAGTAATTTTAAATTGTATTCTATACCGTGTGACCTCTCAAGCATTCTGTTTAACATGGGGAATATGAAAAGTCCGATTTATATGTCCCCAAAGTGTTTTTTAGGAAATTTTACTATCAGAACACTTAACAATGTGTACTACAAACGTTTTGCATAATAATTTATAAAATTTAAACAAACATATTAAAAATTTGAAAAAATATTTAACAATATTTTTAAAAAGTACGAGGGTTCAAATCCCAGTTTTTCTTTAGTTGTTTTAGTGTTCAAGAACATTGTTTAATTTCCATCGGAGAATAGACGTAATTAAAAGTTTTACTTAAACTGGCAATGGATTTATTAGAATAATATTCAATTAGAGTTTTTGGATATCGGGGATTTGAACCCTCGTATAATTTGAAATATTATTAAATATTTTTAATATTTTAGAAATTAAAAACGTTTTCCAGTAGACATTGTTAAGTGTTCTGATAGTGGAGATATCCTAAACACACTTTGGGGACATATAAATCGGAGTTTTGAAATTCTCCATGTTAAACAGAATGCTTCCAGATTATCCGGGACACACGGTATACATGGGCGGATCCATTACTTGGTCAACTTGTGAGCACCATTTGGCTCTTGATATTTTATACGAAAGTAAGTCGTTGGAAATGAGATTCTACAAAACTCCAATCCCATCAAAAAAAATTTGGCTTCAAGAAAATTTTTGAAATTTGAAAGTATATTTATGGAAGGGCATTTAACTGATTGACCTCAACTTGGTTAAGTTTTATTTGTTGCTTAATGTATTTTCAATGTAAAAAGAATTATTTGATTTGATTCAAAATTTTAAGACTAGCTATCATCAATTCCTGCAACTCATTTGTTTTAGTTTCTACTTTTAAAAAATAAATTAATACTCAATTGTCATTTTTTATGTCTTGTGTACTTAATTATGTTTGACACCATAAAATTTTCTAAAAATGAAAAATGTAAGTAATTATTATCTGTAATGATCATGGTCGATGTTCATATATATTTCCATAAGTAGGTACATACTTTGATTTACAGCGAAGAAAATTAACAGATTCACTTGAAAAGCAGAAAGAGGTATTTACTACTGATAAGTACTATTAGTTAATTTAGTGATAAACCAATGAAAATACAAGAAGTTAATAACAGAAACTTTGTCAGTAAATGTGCTTGTATGTGCTTCTAAAAATGACTACATGAGAGTTTACATCAAAAGATTCAAGAGTGTCAATCCAATTTATGAGATAATTGCTGTTAGAGAATACAAAAGACCATGAAAAGCCTTCATCAAAAGGGGATGATTGTATCTGCCCGGTGCTGAACAAGTTCATGATTTGAAAGAACTAAATCCAATAATTAGTTATAGAAATTATACAGATAAAATTCCAAATAACAAAACCATCAATCACAACATGCTCAATTTAATTACTGAAAATTAAAGAGAATACCTCATGACTTGATCTAATATTCTTGGCAGTCAAGTCAGTAATTACATGCAGTACACATCCTGAATATATATGAATTATAGATTGTATTATTTTAATAACAATTTCATATGTTATGACGTTCATGGAGGGATATAAAAGAGCCAAATACATGGTTTTACCTGTAATTGCAATTGACACTTAAACGTGAGTGTCAGAACGTTTGATCTCGGTAGCATTTCGCGATATACCGCACAATCGGAATTTACTTTAGCTACACTTTGGCTACTCCCTGACTGCGCGTGGGTACAGCGCGAACGGTACTTAAGATCAAAATTATCGCTCAGTGAAATTTCTGTATGAACACAGTGAATATATTTATTATTCTGTTGACAATGAAATTCAGTTTACACCGCTATCAAAGTACCACCTCTTTCGGATTTGCTGGAAGATGTGAGACACCGATCAAAACGGTAAACATTGTATTTATTCACAAACAGTTCGGTATCAGATATTTTATTATTTAACCATGTCTCGACAAGGATTATCACATCAAAGTTTTCGGTGAACGTGGAGTTTTTGAATGATAGTATTTTAGATTTAATACCAAAAGTATTTGAGTAGTAAATGTTAAGATAATTAAGAGAAATCGTGCTTGCATTTTGTTCAATGATAAGAAACTTCCCTGAAAAAAATCTGACACAATAAAGATAAAGAATACGTGCCACTCTATGACATAACTGAATTAGATGAACAAGCTCTATTCAAAGTATTAGGGGTACTTTGTCCTGTAGTAAAAAAATAGGTTTTTTCTATAGAGACACAAGCTTTTGATTGAAACGTGATATATGCCTATTAGTTAGAATATGACATGATGACATATTTAATAATTAAAGACTTCTTAGTAACTCCTAGGATTTGGTGGAAGATGATAATTAATATTTATCCTGAGTTATCGCTTTAATTTTACTTATTTCATTTATTATCTCGTTTGGTAATTTTTCAGTCGCATTGCTTATATTCTTAGTTAATTCCTCAATTTTCTTTTCAACCCACAATTTGATTTCATTTTTTAATTCATTTTTTTTATTTATTCGTATGGTACATTATACAAATATTGTATTGTGATGTAAGTGTTATGTATGGTGCCCCAGAAGATCAGTATAAACCTGTATAATGGGGGGGGAAAAAGGGGGGGCAATAGTGGATTGGTTCGTCTTGGCAAAGCATTTACTTCAAGGTTTAGGAAAAACACTAAACCCTAAACATGCCAACCATTACCCACAGTAGTATTCACATGTAATAATATTAATTAAGTGTATAAACATTATAGAAGGTAAATAAGAACATAAAATATAACAACACAACCATTGCATGACGACATATAATGGACCGGTCCAAGCGCCAGTCACGACAATGACGAAAAAATAGTAGGTTAAAGAAATAGCAAAACAAAATAATGGAAAAACAGATAATCAAGACAAGAATACATAATATTGCTAAACTTCAGATGTCCTTCAGATTTGTAAGCCATAATATTGCTTCATCCGTTAAATTATGAATGTTTGGAAACCCTCCTTTAAACTTCGTTAATTGACAATCCTCTACAATATGTGTAATGGTCTCTGGTTCGTTTCCACAGTCACAATTTGGATTAGAAATCGCACCCCATTTTAACAACATAGAGTTGCATTTTGAATGGCCTGTTCTTATGCGATTTACTTTTGACCAAATTTTTCTTTTTGATCAAAGCCTGGACTTCTATTGTTGGATCATCAATGAGATGTTTATTGAAAACATCAACTCCAGACCATAATTTTTTCCACTCTTCAACTTCAGAAAAAGCCGTACTTAAGTAGTCTTGCAACCATATAGGACTTCGAGATTTAAGTCTTTTAGCAGGAGGGTTGTCAATGTCATTCCAAATTGGTAACTTTTTGTTAAGTTGGCATTTATCCCATTCTCGTTTTAACGCAGCTTTTCGTCGAATGTTCGATGGAGTAATATTACAAAGAACAGGAAGCCAATCGAGAGGAGTAGATTTAATGGTTCCACTAATTATACGCATAGTGCAATTCAACTGGGCATCTATTTTTTTTGTATGATAACTATTCAACCAGACAGGAGCACAATATTCTGCTGTAGAATAAACTAATGCCAATGCAGCTGTACGAAGTGTCTTTGCATCTGCTCCCCAAGTTGTTCCAGCTAATTTTTGAATGACATTATTTCTTGTTTTCATTTTTGTTTGACTTTTTCTAAATGATCTTTGTAAATTAAAAACGTATCTAAAGTTACTCCCAGATAAACTGGGTTAAAATTATGGTTTAACTTTGTATTATTAAAGATAACATTAAGTTTTCTACTTTTTTCTCTATTACTTAAATGAAAACAAGAAACCTCTGTCTTTTTAAGATTGGGGCATAATCGCCATTTTTGAAATAATTTTCCATAATACGCAAATCATCAGATAGTTTATTTTCAATTTCGAAAAAATCTGAATGTTGAAATGAAATTGCCATATCATCGGCGTAGACGAATTTTCGACATTGTAAAGAAGGAAGATCAGAAATATATACATTAAAAAGAATAGGTGCAAGAACCGATCCCTGTGGAAGACCATTATTTAAAAATCTAAATTTACTGCTTTTATCTCCAACAAAACTCTAAACTTCCGATTAGACAACATATTTTCAATAAAAGAAATAATTTTGGAACAAGGAATGACGTTAAACAATTTAAAAAGTAAACCTTCTTTCCACACGGTATAGTATTTAAAAGTAAAAGTTAAACACAACTCCAATTTTAATTAATTTTCTAATTAATTTTTGTTTTTTTATGTTATTCAAATCAATACATCAAAACAACTTCTACCGGATAGTTTTTTTTTTTTTTTTTAATTTATTTTCTCTTTTATTTTAATTTTTTTTTTTTTTAAATTTTTTTTTTCCAAAAATTTTTAAATTTAATTTAAATTTTTTTTTGGGAGATTAGGGGGTTGTAAAAGAATTATATTTATACGACTTTACATTTCTTTAAATTTGTTGTTAACTTACCTGTATTATAAATATCATTGAGAAACATAAATAGCCACTTCAAAGAATAATTTCCCAAATTTTTCAGAAATTCTGATGTATTCCATCAAACCCAGCAGCTTTCTTTGATTTGGTCTTTTTAATGCATGTTTTAGCTGTTCTGCAGTAAAGGTCTGGATATATCTTCTGAGATAGGTGTAGATTTTTTCTTTTCTTTGTAGACACTTTTTCATCTTTGTGATACTCGATTTGTCCACTTTTACTGAGTTTGAAACACCGATAAGCAATAGAATTTGGAGAAATTTTTGTATTCGTTTTAGAAGATTGATTTGTAGAACCTAATTTATTTAAAAGTGCCCAGCTTTTAGACTTGAATGTACGAAATCCATATTTTCCATTAATGAATTCCATTTCTTTTTCTTCCATTAATTAGAGATGACAGTACAGCATTCCCATTTTCTTTATTTGGATTTTGTAGATATGATTTGTACAATTTGTCTGTTTCAGTTGACCAACATGGGACATATATTCCTGTCGAAAACCACGTGGAATGGATTTTTTTGCTGCACATTTAACAGTATCTACGAACCTAAAATAATTATCAGAAATTGGTAGTATCCATCTAAGAATAGAATCGAGAGATGCTCTATAGTGTATCCAATTAGCTTTTCAAAATTCCATCTTAGTTTTCTAAAGATTCTACAAACGGAATTTGAAGTCCAATTTGTATTAGCAAAAGCCTATGTTGACTTCTTGGAAAATCGTTTAATACTATACGTATTGATTGTAATGGAACCATGTCACGATCCATTGATACTAAACACAGGTCCGGGCTGTAATCGTTTTGCCATCGAGCAGAATAAAATGTTTTGTTGTCTTTTGGATCGTATACTAAATGTATGTTTTGAAATTCCATCCATGTTTGTAACGTTATTCCATTCATATCGTTGTCTTTGTAGCCCCATAATGTGTTGTGAATATTGAGGTCACCAACATATACACATGGATGAGAAAAAAGTTTCTGGCCAAGGTATTGGAGGAGGTTTGTAAATATTTACTACGTGTACAACTCCTATTTTAGTAGTTATAACGAAACTTCCAGAAATTATACTTTATTGTATATTTTCGTATTAAATATTTTCTTTGACGTATGTTGCTTTTCCATGAATCGGGCTCTCAATAAAGTCTACGAATTGAAAACCTTTTACTTTATTTTACTATCTCATCTCCACAGTGTGGATCCTGTAAAAGTAAAATATCGACCCTATTCCTGAAACAAAGATTAGACAAGAAATCTGATTTGTCCTTACTCAACCCCTCAACATTAATTTGTTGAATATTTGTTGTGTGCCCTATATTAGTGTGTGATTGTGTTTTGTGAAATTGTGTTATACATTTTTTCCTAATTATCCGGGAGGGTCTTTGACCAGGTCCGAAACCAAAGTGGTGATTCTCAGGAACAACATGTTTTCTTGTTGACCATGGAGTACTGTAAGGTACTGATCACCTTCCATATTTAATATTTGTATTAAAAACGCATAAAAACACACACGAAAAAGCTCTAACGAAATAGACATACTTTCATTTATAAAATTAGTAATTGTCATATGCAGCTCACTCTGATCTTTTTCACATTCCGAGCAATAATTACTCAGGGTTTTTGCAACTGCAATACTTACGCAGATTTCGCAAACGTCACATCACTTTTCATAATCAAAGTAGATACAAATGATTCCACTTTTCGTAACTAGTTACGAAAAGTAAAATTTTCGCCACTTTTAAGGTGATTTGACATCCGTTTCTTGGGGCTATTTTAGGCGAAGGTTATTTTGTCGGAGCTATTCTGTCGGGGTTATTTTGTCGTAGGTTGTTCTGACGGCCACGCTAAAAAATGTACCCAATTTTAATTTTTTTAAATTTGGCTCATTTTTACAAAATTGTTTAATGAAAATAACAGAAAATACTGCGAAAATTATCAAAAAATTTTAAAAGTGTGTGATTGGTACTGATTAATGAACTGCATATCATAATTAAGCCTTGTATACAATTTGGTAGCAATGTGTTCGGGCCATATATAGAAACAATTTAATATGTAAGTATTTAATTAAACGCGTGTTTCCGCATACTTTGGTCTTTTATTTTTATTAATTTTGATGCACTAACTCATCATATGTAATCTTAAGCGAAAACAACACTGATTTTTTTGTTGCGGATAATTTAAGATTTCATGCTGATATAAATTATATCTCAAGTAACAAACGCACCCAAGCACCCACGTGAGGTTCATTCAAAAATCTAAGGTACTTTGAACTTGTTGCCAAACAATTTACGCATAAGAATTTTTGAGGGTTACAGTGGCAATAGAAATTTCGGCTGCTATTATTTATAATTAACTATCGCCGGTTAAGTTTTTGTTTTACGACACCTTTAAAGTAATACAATGGATAATAACATCAGGATTAACTAAATGAGGTAAATGGTATGTG
Organism: Abscondita cerata; assembly: GCA_030710515.1. NCBI lineage: Eukaryota > Metazoa > Arthropoda > Insecta > Coleoptera > Lampyridae > Abscondita > Abscondita cerata. Next base: position 52,068 of record JALBCR010004612.1, on the reverse strand, counting down.
ACAATAGACCAAGAAATCGTAGACGTTTACCAGAGTGAAACTGTAAAATAACTTTTAGAGCTCCTAACCGAGCTCACGCAGAGGTGGGCGTTGTCGGCGGATGCAGACGTGGACCGCGGGAGATGAGATTTTGTCCGTTACGAAGATACACCACACGCCACGCGTAAACATAAAACAAAGTATTACGTCAACAAACCGCATCCTGCCTCTGTAACTTAAACATAATTTACAAAATTTTCAGTGAAATGCTTTTTCCTATCACTACTTATCTGTCAGAGTTTGCGAGATTGAACATTGGACAAGGTCAAAACGCTTTGATTACCTCTATTGTTTGTTTAACTGTTTTGTATTTGACAAAGCTCGTTGCCCTTGATGCAATAAAAAGTTATTCTAGTCTCTAATTGTTGGCAAAAATTCCGCACTAATTAGCACTTGGCCGATGGTCAGCTGATATTGAACTCGAGAACAATGTGGATAGGCTCTTAGAAAGTTAGAATCGTGCGCCAACATTATTTTACGTTTACAAAAGATTTTATGGGTGTTACAAGTGAATGAACGATCACTTAACGTCTGTTCGTTCATGAACGTAATCGAAGTACTACTAACCTACTTTAGAAACCAGCAGTTCGAACTAATTTTGAATTTGAATTTCTATGCCCATCATAGTTTTAATAAAATTTCCGTGAAACTTTTAAAGGCGTGACCATTTGTATACATCAAAATACATGGTGGTTAGAATGGTCAAGTGGTTTACCTTCACCCTCGTTACACTTCAAGCTTTCACACGAATTGCTATCTAACGTTTTCTGTTTTAAATTATATAATATTACCGATATTACTAAATTTAGTAAACTACTCATCTTGAGATAAAATGAGAAACCGTCGGAACTTGCATAATCAAAACGTTAACCGTAGTGGGTTGTTGTTGCTATATATATGTTAATGTAGGTCTAGACTAGACAAAACAAAATTTCTTGTCAGTCGAAGTGTTTTTTGCACTTAGGTTTTAGGTAAACACCTTTTCAAACAAAATATAAAAATCTTAGCGTTATTTATTTTGGGATACTTTAACATAGTTGTATAGAGCAGAAAAGAATAATTTTAGAAACTTAGGATTTGAAACTAATCTCGCGAGATCTAATCAGTGCATATTCTATTGTTTTTTTATTAATTTAACAGTTTCAATAATGCAATTCACGGATTTGGTAATTAGTCCTTTTTGAACGTGTTAGAATGCTGAAACTTGAAATCTAATTAATACTACCGTACACTTGAAATCTATGCATTCGATGATCTCCGAATAGCAGTTTTGTGTTTAATGATGATTACACTCATTTAATTTAGTAGTCTTCCACAAAAATTAATCATAATGGTTGAGATCAGGATAATAAGACAACCAAGCGATTCCCGTTCTAGTGTCCTCTCAGTAGGTTATGGTCAGAATGCACTTGACACTGTTCTTCATCCAACCAAGATTTTGCAAGAAAAAGTTGATTCCGCTTTTAATATAGTTTGTAATATAGTTTATATCACAAAACCTAATCTTTTGGTTGTTGTAACAATTGGACCGGTAGTCTTCTTGTACTCAGTAGCAAATTTTCTTGGAATCATGATCGGACTGTTATTTACTAGAATACTAAACATGAACGGTTGGTATAAGCTCAGAAAATCTTTACATTATTACCGAAAGATTAAGAAAAAACAACAGTAACAGTGCACAGCCTAAAAAATCCCAACATTTCCAAATAAATAAGACCAAACTTTACTTCACTTTACCATGTTTCATGGGTACAATAACAATTGTATAATAATGCTCGGTCCGTCAATCACTCACGAAGAATAGGATAGTATTTTTTACTTACAGCAGGATTTGTATTATATAATTTTTTTTTTTTGAACAATATTTTCCCTTTTAAGGCTGTCTAATTACGACCATTTACACTTATTACTATTCTCTACATTGAGGTACAAACAGACTGTTGAAGACTTACAACCTTAGTCTAACAGCAGTTTCGCACAAACAATAAATGTCTTCTGCTATCCCTCCTTGACGTGTTTTTGAAACAATTGCTTAGGCAAAAGCCAAGCAACGCAAAATGGAGTTAGTCCAAGGGAGTAATAAATTTCGGTGGTCCAAGTACTGAAGTCATGTCAATGAAGTCTCCAATGAACTTGAGATAGTTTTGGTACTCCACAGAATAGCTCCAAGCACACGAAAACATTTATTATACCTATATTTGAAAGACGATTTATCACCTCCTTTCCAGATAGTTGGAATTTCAGATTCCAATAATTAGTCTTGAAGTCGTGAAGTGATTATCCGAGCAAATGTAAACTGCTCTGTGTAGCAGTTTTTTAGCCTAAATAGACTTGATGCATTGGCTATGGCTGTAGTCCCAACTTAAAACGACCAAGGAAAACTTCCTCAAAAACATTGGCGTAATTAGGTGCACCCTATTCCTCTGAGTCTTAAATTCTTATATAGACCAACATATCCTTTGTTTCAAAACTTTCCGCTTGAATCACCACTTTAAAAGCTTATGGGCTACTATTCTTGTGTAGCGGAACGCTCTAAACAGATACTGAAATGTCCAATTTCCCCAATATTTCGAGGTGTTTAGGAATTAGACTTATTTAGGAAATTTACCAGGTTCAGGAGAATGGACATTCATTCGGCGGGTAACCGCTGTGTACGACTGGTTTTTTTCCTTGCTCTATCAATATCTATGAAGCAATCAAGACTGCTTTGTTCTGTATACTTTTTTTCAATTTAACAGACTAACTTTTTGAAAAGCTACTGCAATCGATCCTGTCTCTTGTGTGTGGTGTGCAGTGGTGTTGCATTAAGGAACTCCCCCATTAAGTAATGTTCTGTAATGTAACCTGATTGAATTTATCGAAACAAATTATTTATTTGTATTGCAGCATATCATTGTTCATTCCGCCGTTTTAAAAATAGATGATATGCAAATACACCAATACCTTGAGAGTTGATTATTGAGTCTTTTACCTCCCTAGAGTATAATTAGAGCATTGCTTCGATTACTTTAATGAGGAAGGCAAAAATCTAATTTCCACCAATAAACATTAATGACTGGCAAAACAGTCGATTAGGTGTAAAAGATTCGATGGCACTGGAGTACTCTTTATTTGTTCCTGGGAAAGAATTTTTTTTAGACGTAAAGTTAAAGGTAGATTCTCAATTCTTTCACAGGAGCTACCAACTGATTATCTGTCACTTCTAAACAGTAGTTGCCTTAAAGAAGAGACAAAGACGTAAGTAACCTGGAATTCAAGTAGCTTAGTGTAATTTTTATTCACTGCTTCCCTCCAGAACCCTATGGTGGTACTTGTCGGTAGTACAAGAATCTTAAAACGTATAGCCACATTTCTCTTTCATCTTGAGATTCATTCAAAGGAATAGAACTCTAAACTGCAGCATCTATTTTAACGAACGGAAAACCACCAAAAAACAGCACCAAAAAACCAAAGTTAAACATTAGGAACATTACAACGTTAGGAACTAGTAATATCAAAATAGGTAAGAAACATGCCAAATTACCAAATTATTCCACATACACAAAAGGTCCTCAAAACATTTTTTTCAAAATTTGATTATAAAACAGTAATCTGTAGTAGCAAAATCTTTCAGGCAATCCAAAAAACCCAATAGAAATGTGTGATAAATCGGGAATATATAAAACAAATTGTAAAGACTGTAACAAAGAGACCTATTATAACTCGTTTTAAAGAGCACTTAGCTCATGTCAAATATCATCGCTCACATAGGTCCAGTGTTGCTAGGCATATGCTTCAAAATTGCCATAGAGAAGGTGACATTGAATTAATTACAAAGGTAGATAATAAAAACGAACTTGATTCTTGTGAAAGTTTGGAAATTTATAATAACATGAATTTGCTAATGGTCTATTAGGATTTTCGGAATTATTCAAGCTTATATAAGAATCAATGAAGTGCAACGTAGCGTGACACGCAGATAGTATATATCAGCTTCTTATTGTTTTTATTTTTAGTATCGGTTCGCTGATGATGATAGCTTAGCTAAACACGTGTCCAGTATAGTTTTTGGTGCATTTTTTTTGGTGGTTTCTCTTGTTGATAGAAAATGTACATTACTCCTACCTTAGACGAGACAATACTTTTTGATATATACTTTTTGTTACATTTTAGAAAGCAGATTTTTGTTGAATTACATTTTCCTGCTATAAGAGATGTACCGTAAAATGGGGCTACTTGAACATGTCATGCCGTTATAACTTTATTTTTTTGTAACTTTTGTTTTTGTTTTTTAAAAAGAGCGCAGCAGGATTTCCTTTGTTACAGATAGTCAACTGAAGTGAAAATGGTGCGAACATATAAAAACCCCTGGGTCAAAACCCTACGCTAACTTCAGGCCGGAGGACATGGAGAAAGCCGTAGTTGCTGTTAAAGGGGGATGTCGCAAAGGCGGCTGCCAAAAGTTCAGCGTACCTAGGATATCCCTTCTACGTAGAATACATGGAAAGAATACGAGACCTGTTGGGCATCCGACTGTCCTCAGCAAAGTTGAAGAGGCTACCATCGCTGAGACCCTTGGTGTTGTTGCTAAATGGGGTTTCCCTTTAACACGGCTGGATGTAAGGGATGTAGTTAAGAAATATCTTGACAAACAAGGAAAGACAGTGCGAGTATTTCACGATAACACTCCAGGTCCAGATTTCCTCGACTCTTCATTCTCAGGAACAACCTCTCCATCAGGATGGCGTCCAATATAAAACGTTCCAGATCGTCGGTGAATCGTGATGACATCTTGAATTTCTTCAATAACGCTGAAGTTGCTCTGCAAGATGTTAAAGGCAAAACCTATATAATTATGATGAAACTAACATTACCGACGATCCTGGAGCAAAGAAGGTTATCGTCCCTAGAAATACCAAGAGGGTAGAGAGAGTACAAGAGCACTCTCGAGCTTCAATCAGCCTTATGGTATGCGGGAACGCAAACGGGGACCTTCTGGCACCAATGGTCGTGTACAAAGCACAGAACCTGTACGATAATTGGACTGTGGGTGGACCAGTAGGGACAAAATATGCCAGTAGTGCCAGTGGCTGGTTCGACATGAACTTATTCGAAACATGGTTTTTCCAAATTTTGCTGCCGCACGTCGAGGCCACTCGAGATCCAGAAGACATAGTGATGCTATTAGAGACAACCTGGCAAGCCACTTCTCTCCCAAAGTTATTGAGGCATGCAAAATAGCAGGATTTATCTATCTCCATTTCCACCAAATGCGACGCACCTCATGCAACCCCTCGATGTTGCTGTATTCGCTCCATTAAAGAAGAAATGGAGAGAAGTTTTAGATAAGTGGAGAAGACAAAGCAGGTACCCTGGGTGTATTCCAAAGGAGCAATTCCCGCTATTACTACAAAGACTGTGGACTGGAATAAGTGACAAAGTCAGCCAAAATTTAGTGTCAGGCTTCAGGGCAACCGGTTTGCATCCACCCAATCCTACTGAAGTATTAAAGAGGATTCCCGATGGGATAGATGCTGAGACACAGGAGATTGGAAGGAATATTGATGCTAGCTTGAGAGAGTTGTTGCAAGAACATCGCGGCAGTGGTGAAAAACAAAAACGAAAACGGGGAAAAAAATAGAACCTGGCACTAATGCGTCTGCTGTAAACGTTGAAGAGGCAGTGCTGAACGTCGAAGATGCAGGGTTCGGAAACTCTGTGGATTATGAGACTATAACATCTGTATCTAGCAGTCAAGATGAGCCTTCTACATCTGCATCCACTTCTGCCCCCAACAATTCTTCGAAACCAGGATTGTCTCGTCCAACTCGTAGATCAAGACGAGTGGATTCATCTATTTGCGGTATTTGCCGTATAAACTGGAAAGATTACAAAGGAAAAATTGACTGGTTGCAGTGTGTGAAATGCAGAAGTTGGATTTGTGGCCCATGTAACAAGGCAAGTCAAGATCCCTATTACAACTGCCCTCGTTGCGATGTTTCAGACGACGAGGACATTATATATGACAGTGAAGACGACCAAGACTTCGTTCCAGAATAAATATATTCTAGTGTTATGATACAGAAGATGATTGAAGCTTCTATTGTGCCTTAGAAGTCCATTGTTTCTTTCTATTCTCAATGTAAACTGCATTTAAGTTTGTTTTATTGAATGAGTTTCAGTTTATTTACATATAAATATACGTTTGTTCGAAAAAACTCGTTTTATTGAGTGATAATAATATATTTAAATGTTTTTATCAGTGAAAAGAATATATATATATATATATACATCTGCTTTATATTGCGGGGTAACATGAACATCTGGCAGTGATACAGTGCATTTTGGTATATAATAAAGATAGGTGTTCAAGTAGCCCCAAACACGAGGCTACTTGAACACACTATAAATAAATTTTTTTAACGCCTTTTCTGATTTTTTTCAAATAAAAACCAGAAATGGCTAATATACTAGTTAGGTCGGTACAAAGAATATTTTTGGGTACTCACAAATTAAAAACGTAGTCAGATATTTGCGAAAATGTCTTAAAAACATGTTCAAGTAGCCCCCGGTTTACGGTACTATGTACAATATAACATTTGGAGAACGATTTATCAAGTTCTGTATTGACAAACAGAACACAGTAAGACACACTGATTACAAAATTAATAGTTTTGTATAAAAAAAATGGGTTGTAAGAAAAAAAAAACGATAAAAGTTTGAAATTGTTTTATTTTGTAGGGGAGTAAATTTTTTTCATCAGAAACAAGTGGGATTGGTCAATTGCATTTAATTCTACTAAACTATTTAAACAGAAAAGTAAATTTTTCTAAAAGAAGCCTTTACGTAGATATATTAAGAAAAGATCGCTGAATTTTTCTATTAATATAGAAACTAACTAAAAACTTAACAATAAAATCTGCTAAAAAGAGAAAGTAAAAAGAAGTCTGCGATGTAGTAGACAACGATTTTTGGGGACAAGGCTTCCAAATACTCATTAACAAGTTAGGTGGTGTCATTCCAACTCCAAAGTTATCTAAAGAATTGCTCTCAAGGTAATCAAAACTTTATTTCCATACCATGAAGGACTTACCCTAAATGTAACAAATTCTGAAAGTTCAGTCGACTTTACAGCCACGGAACTTTGTAGAGCCAGACGATGTTTACGAACAGGCAAGACCATCGGAGAAATAGATATTCTAGCCAATATAATTAGACCCATCTACCCTCTAAACTTGACCCTTAAGCCAATACTCCAAAGACTAATGAGTGAGTTACCCGTAAGACAGTTTCACTGAGTTCTACGAAGTCATAAACATTAATAATGGAGTTCTCAAAGCTCGACCCTAAAAATTGTCATGATTCAGGATTAGATGGGGAAAGGTAATTATGTAAAAGCCTAGACGAAAACAGAGAAAATGATCTTTCACAAAAAAAGAGTACACGACGATGAATGTGTCTACAATTGTGACGAACAAGATACAACGGAGCACATATTTTACGACTGTAGACAGTAGGAAAAAGAAAAAGCTACCAGATCTTATTAGCAGATAATACCATCCAGTGGACGATTCTGAAGAACACTGGAAAAACATAAATAATTTGATACAAGCTTTATTAAGAGTAGAGGAACAGAGTTTCCCTCGTTTGATGAATGTCAAAGCAGTCCCGAGACAGTGGAGAATAAATAGAGCCAGGATGTTAGTATGTAACAAGACAAAAACTTTTATCAGTCTCACTTATGTACAAGACGATAGATGATGTATCTTTTAATTTTTATATTTTCTTTTTATCCTTCTCAAAAAATAATCGGTTTTCAATTTTCTTTTATAATTTTCTAGAACAACAATTACCTACAATCATGCTGCAATGTTTTGAATGGAACCGCATACGTGATCATTCGGTTAAACAACTGATGGTGAGAAGCACATTCACTCAACAATTTTTGAACTAATGTCTAATGAAATAGTGTTTCCCTAAGCTAAGAAACTATCATCGCCCGGTGAGGTACACGAATATTGATCCAACGCTTTCAAAATTAAATAACTAATTTTAATTATCACAATTTTGGGCTAACTGGATAAAATAACGGATGTCAGTGAGACGTCTGAGACCTATTTTAAATATGGACGACGATATTAGGGCCAGTGATAATAATTTTCTGATTAAGTACGGACAATGAACTTAAGATGTTATGTTATAAATATTATTATTTAGTGTTGGCTCTGCAGTTTATGGTATGTTCGTGAAGCAGTCGATGTAATTGGACAATTGACTAATAACATCGTTTTAAGTGCGCGATAAATATTGCAACATGTGATTGGCGTAAATGGATAATTAATTACAAAAAATTCAAAACAAACATACTAGTGTTAAGACGAATGCTATAAACATTAAGTGAACAAAAGGTCAAATGATAAAGTTTTGATAAATTTGTGAACATTTGCAATTATGGTTCCGGAAGCGATCGATATTGAAAGGATCGTCAACGATTATTTGTTTTTTCCTTTTGATGGTGCAAGGGTGCTAGTTTATATTTTTTATTTGTAATGTCTGTCAATAAACCTTTTAAGTGGCTCTTGCACATATTCGCCTTCTATTTATATTTAATTTAAAACAAAGACCCAAGTGTTAATGAGACAAATATACTGAAAATGAAATACAATGTTGATAAAGTGGCGAAAATTTTGCAACCATTATTCCGGAGGCTGTCGTTGTCGAGAAGTGACCATTAGTCCTAAAGTTTCTTCAATTTTACCATTTGTTTGTGCCGGATTAGTTATTTACGTAACAAACGCAGGAGTACTAGTTTTGATTGACAATGCATTTCATATACTAATGTCCCATTTGGAAAAGTTGAGCATAATATGGCAACATATTTTAGTAGATAAATAAAAGAGAACAAATGTATGTAAGCATTTAAATGTATTATAAAAAAAAAACTATAAAATTTTTATATGATTTTATCCGATAAAATTTTTTTATTAATAAAATTATTATCGATGTTATTGTAAATACAATTTTTATAAAATGAGTTGAATCTCTTTTCAAAATATTAAATTCACTTAAAAAAATATTTGTATTATAATGATGATAAAGTTTATTCCTTGGCCGCTAAACAAATGAATATCCATTCGGTTAATACATAAATATTCATAAAAATATAAATACTCGTTATCATCACATTAATTTGTGTTATTTTATCTATCCAACATAATAATTGTACCAAAAACAAGATATACGTTAATTTTGAATTTAATATAGTAAATACCTATCTCAACTTGTCCATGGGACACTCGGTATACGTGCTATTTGTTTGTCGATTTTCTCATTGTTTTATCAGAAATAAGCCACAATTCATAATTACATTGGTGGGGTTATTCTACGTGAAATCACCAAAGCTTTAAATGCTGTGATGATAGAACCCTGAGTTCTTATGAGTGTTTGTGTTTATTATGAAAATACCATTTTCAAATTCCTCTTCCTCTTTGACTTTCGCGGCCTGTTGATGACTGCTGTCATCTAGATTCGAGTCTAAAGGCCGTCGTTGATTAGAATTTCTTTTAACGAGTAGTCAGCTTCTTTAGAGATTCTGCCATCTTCGATGTTTGATGTAGAATAACCATTCATACTTTCTGGCAAGAATTTAGCATCGGTTCTTTGAACTAATGGATGGGGTGGCAATGGGAAGTCCACTGAGTTCAGTGATTGCCAATCTGTTCATGGAGAATTTTTGGAAAGAAAACCCTACATACCGAGGAATACAAGCCAACCACACAGCTTCCGTACGTAGATAATACCTTTGTCCTTTGAAAACACGACTTAGAGAAGCTTAACCAGTTTCTTCGACATCTAAACAGTCAACACTCCAGTATCCAGTTCCATGATGACCAACAATGGTTTTCTTGAATATGTTAGTGAAAAAACAAGGAAAACAACTAGACTATATAGTGTAGGAAAGTTTACACACACGCACAGGTACCTGCGTGAAGACCAGAATAAAAGGATTTGTGAGCTGGATAATCTTCAGACGGAACTCGAACACCTAAAAAATGCCTCATTGATCTCTTGATTTGACCTGAAAGATCAAAAGCACCGGAGTTTGAGAGTCGACTCACTATACTACCGCCTACGCATATCTTCCATACATATCCAAAGTGATAGACATATGAAGTATTCTAAAAACACACAAATGAAAACTATCTTAGAACCAACCAAGGACTTTCAATGGTCCACCATATCAACAAAGGACGAACAAGAACCTCTCTCAGCCCTCGGAGTTTACAGTATACCTTATTCTAGAGGTAATGTATAAATAAAAATCAAACGGCAGTCTGGGACACAGCAAGAAGTCAGCGATAGCAAAACATACGCTCAGGAATAATAATCCACAAGATTCTGTTCGAGAGCTCCAATTTACTAGCAACGGTTAACGGTTATCACAATAGATTGAATAGAGACAAGCGATCCAGGTCCAATTTACTTAACAGAAAGAAAAAAACTCTAAGGCTTAACCAGATCTGTTATCCGATCCTCAAGAACACCCGTACGGCACTTTACGAATATCTGCATTTGACCGGCACGATGCAACCCTCTCCCTCCCCCCTTTGAAACAATATAAATACCAGGTACAAAACAGAAATCATCAATCTGTATCCAACATCCGAGATGAAAGAACCTCTGAAGAAGCTGACTTCTGTTAGAGAAAACGTTAGGAAGAAATTTCAATAATGACGGCCTTTACTCCCGAATCAAGACTACACTAGTTCATCCTCCTGTTGTTATCCACTTTTCTGAAGAAGTAATAAATTCAGTAAAGTAACATTTTGGGTGGCTCTTGCACACAAACACACATAAAGAGAGAAAATCTCTGATTGCATAATAATAATAAAGTTTCGATAATATGATGAAGATTTTGCAGTCATTATTTTAAAAGTGGTCGTTATTGACAATGATTCCGAGCCTTAAAGATTCTTCGATTTTACCCTTTGATCGTGTATAGTTACCCAAGCAACGAAAGGAGATATCATCACAACTCTAAGTTTTCAGTACGCTGTACTACAAAAATTTATCATAGCTCCTAACTCTAGCACTCGTAATTGCAATGCCTAAAAATGTGTGTATCTGGATAATATTTAATTAAGATCCGTTTTTTCAATTTTAGATGAGTTTATCTGACGGTTAACTATCATAAAAACACGTATTAAGTCAATGAAATAATTAAAAATTCCCGTGTCCAATAAAGTTGTTAAGAAGTGAAAAAATCATGCCTGGGATGAATTTATAAATTTTGTTAACCCTTATTATTACAATTACATACTTAATTTATCATTTAAGGTGCCTTGTACGTGCCATAAATATACAATTTTGTTCCTATTACCATAATCTGTTCTCTTACTATAGATAGTATTTTAGTTACTAAAAGGATTGTGTCACGCCACAAGCTGTTCGTAATATACATCCCTACCATGTTGCACTTTCCGCGATGGGTCAACTCGCCGTAGACATCTCACCACCAGGACAAGTGACCGGCGAAAAATCACGTCTTAAAAAATTTTTAAACAATATCTAGTGGAGTCGAGTAAAATTTTTAGCGAAAATATCGGTTAGAGCTTTTGCGACCCGGCACAAAATGTTCGATTTGGTGCCAATTACAACATTCTTGAGTTCCTCATCCAACGTTTGGGGCAACACTTTTTTTTGCAAAATAATGGTTTTTAACCCTTTTTGGTACTTTGGGCTTTAAAAATTATTTTAACCCCTTACCTTAAAGTTAAGAAACCAGATTGCACAAATGTCAATGTTCAAGAAACATTTTGGTTAAGGTACACCCCCATCTGTTCATCCCTCCTTCTGTTATGTATATGTATATAAAAAAAACACGGAAAAATTCAATCGATAACTCGGTCAAATATTGACAGATTAAGGTGGAATTTTCAGGAAAACATTAAATAGTATTGCCAATAAATTAAAATTTTCTTTGCTTTATGAACTCAAATCCGCGGACATACTATATATACCGTAAATAACGAATTCTGAAGTCGCGCTCAAGTTAGATAAAAATTTGAGTTATATCACGTGAAAGTACATAAAAAAAGCTACATTTTGGTTTTTCCCTTTTTCCTACGACCATTTTGAACAAACTGGGGAGCATTTTAAAAAAATAGTCAAAATTCGAGTGAAAGTTAAATATTGGCACAATATCTAATTTTTTTAGCTGTTTGTAATTCATAATGACTACTTTTCCTGAAAATTTCAGCTTAATTTGTCAATATTTGACCGAGTTACTGCCATTGAATTTTTCCGTGTTTTTTGTATATACATATACATAACAGGAGGGGGATGAACAGAGGAGGGTGTATCTTAAACCAAAATGTTCCTTAAACATCGATAATAAAAGGGTGCACATCTGGTTCCTTAACTCCAAGAGAAAGTGGGTCAAAATAATTTTTAAAGCCAAAAGTACTCCAAAAAGAATTTAAAAACCCATTTTTTGCAAAAAGAGTGTTGCCCAAAACGTTGGATGGAGAAAATTCAAGGGTGTTTTTATTGGCACCAAAACAAACATTTTGTGCCGGGTCACTAAGCTCTATCCGATATTTTTGCAAATCGTCTTTTTTTCACTTACTTGACTCCACTAATTTTATACATAGGATGGGAAGTTATGTGACGGTTTCAAACTGAAAATTTTAAGACCCCTCTTTTATTTCTTTTGTGACAAATTAGAGTTAGTATATTATAACTAAGTAAAAAAATTCTGTCCCGAGGCCGGGCGTCCGTCCGTATGTAAACAAGGTATCTAAAATCAGCGGGTTTGATTTTAATGAAACTTGGCATGCAGGTGTCATATTTAATAACAATGATCTGATTAGTTTTTTGGACATCATCCGTCGAGCCAAAATTGCACTTAACCTACATAGATTTTTCGTTAGAACTTACTACTTAAACCGGAGTTTTGGGCATAATTCGTCACACCAAAATGGATTTAACTTACACAGATTTCTCAATTTGTTTATCCGATCATTAATGACCGAGGTACGACAATTATGTGACACCTATTGTTTTAAAAATATCGTCAAAAATATTAGTTATACAAAAGTTATGGAGGAAAAGTTATCTACCACTTTTATCTTGAACATTTTGTACTAACATTTTTGCACTTTTTAAAAATATTTTCGAAGATCGAAACAAATCATGCAAAGAGCACAAAAACCAATTTTAATGAATGGTTCGTAGACGTTACTTATAAAACCGTAGTTTTAATTGAATAAGTAATCCAAATGTTTTAATTCCGTATCGTAGGTAGCTACATATCTCTGATTGTTTAAATATCTTGTATTTTTTAAATAATTCATATGATGATCAGTTACAAAAAGTTATAGAAATATTCCAAAATAGTGTTTCAAAACATAATTTATACGGCGAGTTGTCTCATTAGTTAGTTGTCCTAACAGTGAGTTGTCCTGACAGGAGATGATTGATAGCGAAACCGCCGACGGCGAGGTGATGCACGGATGCACTCCACCGAACTTCTTTCGCAAAATCTCGGAAGATTTGAAGATTTGCCTCTTTACAAAATATAAGTATCCTATTTAGACCAGAACCACGTCAACAAGCAAAAGTGTTTTACCATCCCTGGTCTGTGTTGAAAATTCTGTACTTTTCAGGAGTTTCAGTGCAAATAAGTCTGCTGGGTAAGATGGCACAGTAGTAATCCCATTTATTTTTTTTTGTATAAATTTCTTCAGTGCTGCTTTGTTTGGAACTACTCCTCGAGAGGTCTCACATAAATTCACAACACATGCGTTGATAACTTGGCATGTAGGCATCAACGTTTCTTCGGCAAGACGTTTTATCTGGGTTACCACTTTGTCTGCTTCAATTTTAGCAGCGTTTGCATCATGAGAATGATAATAAATTTCTCGAATGATTTCGTCATTACCAACATGAATCGTGGCTTGGCACTGCCCTCGTTTTTCACAATCCCAAAACCGTTTTAAATCATCTGCTGATATTTTGTCAAATACAAACAAAAATCCATAACGTACCTACTTTTCTCTTTCACGTTGTGATACCATAGTTGCTTCCATTTCTCGTTAGTTATTACAGTTTGCAAAAACTGATAACGACTGCTAATTTTGAAGTAATTTCTAGTAAATTTAGATTGAAATTTACTAGAGATTTTGAGTATCGAACTGTTAAAAAGGTTTAGTTATAGTTAATTTTCTAGAATAGTCCTCATAGCTGAAAAAAAGAAATCTTGAGTTTGTGTTTCTGGAGTTGGATTTTACGGTCGTTACATATGAATATTTTAGTATTTTCTTCTATTGTGTAAAGGTAACATTGCAGATTTGTAGTACAAATTTTGTAACGGCTTAGTAGGGAAAGAACCTAAACAGTACTGAATGCTCATGCAATGAATCATATCAAGCATCATCAGTTGCGTATTTCTAGCAAAAGTACCCAACACAGTCGTAATCGATGTTTGATAAGATTATGGCTTTATATATGTTAAGTAGAGCTTTTGGATCTGCACCCCATTTAGTACTACTTAGTGCTTAACTAACGTTAAGTCAGTCCTAAAATTTAACAACATTCACACTATGACACTATATTTTAAATGAAGTTAGAGATCGTAATACGGTTTTCTTAGTCGACAAAAGTGTACACATTTGATTTTTTTTTTCATTATTATTACTGAGGATTTGTAGCAAAATTGTTGACAGTATATATACTCAGCCCTATTAATGACAATATCAAATTTTCATACATCTATAAATAACTAACCTATCAATAATAAACATTTTCATTTATCTTAGAAACATCTTTTCCATCAGTGTACAATGTATAAACGTTGGGTTTCCGGATGACAAGTAATGTCAATGAATTGAAGAGGCGAAGTTTCCATGGCAATGGTTTCAAAGGTTTCTTAAACATGTTGACAACAACAGAAAATAAAGGGAGATCCCATAGCAGCACCCAAAACTTGTTCGTAAAAACTATTGCGAAATTGAAAATAAGTGGAAGAAAGAGAATTTTAGATGAGCAGTATCATTCCTACATCATTACCATGTTGAGATAACATTTGTTCGTTGATTGCGAGACAATCTTTGACGGAAACTTTTGTAAACAATGAAGTAACATCAAAACTAACAAGGAGATCATCGTGATTTACCTTCAAATCATCTAAACGTTGAATAAAATGGTAAGAATTTAAAATGTGTAAAGGTGGTTTACCTACATGCTGTATTTTTTAGAGCGCTTGATGAGATCTTTTGAACCTTAAAGATAATATACTGTGTTGTATTTAACAAAATGTAAGTTTACGCTGTCACTACTTTTGGAACACCTATATAATTAAAAATATTTTTAAAATGTACACTCTAAAAGTGTTGTGACCAATTTTGAAAGTGGTATCTTTTTTCCCAATAATGTTATCGTCCAATGTCAGACATTTGCGCCACCCTGTATATAAGAATGATCTTGAGAGTACCATTACATAGTAAGAACCAAAATCTGTGGCCTCCGTATAATGTTAACCCTAAATGTAAAAAAAATGTATGTAAAAATATTTTCTTTAAGGTTCCAAAAGACCTCATCAAGAGCTCTAAAAAAATAAAGCATGTCAATGTATTTTTAAAATGAGAATCATAAGTCCTGTTGCCCCCTATAATTTTAACCCAAAATGGAAAGAACTTTATGTAAAAATTTAATACACGTAAAATACAATATTTTCGGTTTTCATAAAATATCTACCCTTTCATTTTAAATTTTGATTCATTTAAAAATTTTGAGATATTGCTAGGTTTGCATTTTGCTTCACCCTGTATTAATAAATTGTCCGATAATAAATGTAATTAATACCAAACGCAGTTAATGACATGGAAGTAACTTGTTAATAAAAATACATGTTAAATTATTTCAAGTTACTTTATAATACAGGGTGTCCCACGGTGACAAGACATTAGACATACTTCACAGACTACTTCGATTTGAATTTTGAAAATGTTGCTATGGGGGGTTTTCGGGCATGTTCTTTTCAACTAAAATAATGGCGTCCACTCTAGCGCTTCCGTTTGTACCGGAAGTTTACATCATCTTCGTTATTTTAAATGGAATACTTTGTATATTATTGCAATTTTGGATTTTACGGTAATTTTAGATAAACTTTCATTAAGGTTTCCTATTTTTAAAGTTAACCGTTTTTTGAGATATTTGATTTTTTTCAAAAAAATTTAAAAACACTTCCTAATTTAAAGAGATGTGTATGTTACAATAATAAAGTTAAAGAGATAAAATTTATAGGGGGACAGAACTGAAACTCTAAGCTTCCCTTCCATAATTTCATAATTACTTAATTTCATACAGGGTGGTAGAAATGTAGTGCCGAATTTAATCAAGTTCAAACGATCATAACTTATTTATTTTTAATGGAACACCCTATATATTATTACACAACTCGATGTATAATTTTGTTCTCTTTCGAATGGTATAATGGTTCCCTATACCTATCTTCTCTGTTTTTCAAGGTATTTACTGTTTAAAAAAATGTAACAACTTCTTCACGATAACTGAATATAATATAATGATATGATATAATAACGCAAAAATAATTGTTAGTCTGGAGACCGGGCGGCCCTCCGTCCGTATATAAACACGATATCAAGAAAACCATTGCTTCAATTTTTTTGAAACTTGTCATACAGGTCTTATTTATAATAACACAAATCGTATTAGATTTTCCTTTAAATAAAGTTGTTTGTAATTGCATTATACATAATTTTTGTTTAAACTATTTTTGATCCGATAAGTAATTTCTGAGATATGTCAATCACGTGACTCTAATTGTCTTGTGCTTCCAAAAATATTAATTACACAAAAAAAGTTATAGAAGGAAAGTTGTTGTAAATTCTATAATCTATAACTTTATTTGAACTATTTTTTCTAAAACCCAATTTTAATTTTTTTTCTAAAATTTAAGTTTGAATTTCAGTCTTAAACGTTTAAAGAGCCCGATCGACCCGGGCCGTCTTAAGGGTTTTAGGCAGTTATGTATATTTATCGTACCGGTTTTTTCACTTTTCTATACAAATTTTGTAAGTTGCGTCGCATTTTCTATACGCTATTAGACATTTATTTTATTTTTAGAGGAAAATGTTTTATGTCGCTGGACACATCCATACCCTTTTACACGTTTGTTATCGGAACATCGGAACGGTTCTGGGCGAAACGTTTGTTCTATCTGCAGTTAGTATTCCTGTAATTGGTTTCTAGATTTCTAGACAGAAAAACGCTATGTTTACGAAATTGTCCCAATTACTATAATTTCTTCAGTGTTCTTCTAATAGAAAATCAAGATAAAACTGCAAAAATAAAAGTAAAAAAAAATAACTTAATGCACGTAGGCGCCGCGGTCTTTTCAATCCCTTTCGAAACTGCTGTCATTATACTTCGATTAAAATTCATGCAGATGTTATTTTCTATGTTAGCAAAAACCAATGCAATTTCCATGATAGTCGTATGCAAGTCAGTTCAGATTATTTATCTAAATACATTCGAAGATGGTTATTGAGTAGAACAAACCACAGGCCTGGAAAAATTAACGGCAATTGTCTGGTCGTTAGCTGTTGGGTAGATGGAAATGCAGCCGCATAATAATATTAACGACAAAGAGGTTGCATTGATTGAAATAATCCTTGAACCGTGAAGTCCACATCCGTGAAGAAGCCCTTTCCTTGTAGGTATTACAAAAACAATACCCTCGATGTACTTTTAAAAGGTTTCTTCCTTAGCCTATCACAAAAAATTACTTCCTTTTGTATAGCATTAACGGCTTTGTAATTACATCTCGCATCCAATGGCACCCCGTAAAAAATTCGGGATATATTAGTTGGATAAATCGGAATGACAAATATTTTTCGTAAAGCAGGTGAGTCTAAAGTAACTATTCAATGTTAAGGCGGTAGTCAAGTGTATTTCAAAAGATTTCTTAATACCTTTCTTAAAAGGCACAAAGCACGCCTTAAACTTGTCAATGGTACATCGAACACGTTTAGCTTTTAGACCGAAATTTATTATGGTTTTCTATTCTTCTTGCACAATATACAAACCAAATTATTTAAGATAAATTAAATACCTAATAGAGTCGGTTTTGTGGAATTAAAGAATGTCTACGCGTGAGAACTACCTTTAAATCAGATGAATGACCTTTCATTATTTGCATATATAAAAACCAGGACCTGATGAAGTACGAACGTTAACATAAGAATTCAAGAATTTGGTGATAGTAAAAGTTATCATCTCGTAAATCATCACCGCAATTCTGCGTACTTTAATTTTACCCCAATAAAAATAAAAGTAACCACGCAAAAATTTCTATTAAATCTTACACTTAAACTGTATCAAACGCTTAATTTAATACGTTTCTCAGTATATTCTTTAGTTTTTGTTTATGCACTTCTTATATACAGTGTGACAAGTAAAGTGAGTATTTATCAAAAACTTTATTCGAAATTTTCGGCATCAAGATGAAAAATTGACCCAAAAAATAATAGTTAAGCGATGTTAATTATCTGTCAGATTTAAATTTTTTCCAAAGAAAAATCCAAAACTTGGAATATTTCTCAAAATCTTCCTCAATAGCTGTAATAAAAAATAAAGTCATCATTTTGCCACAATACAACCTCGCAAGACACCTATATTTAAACACATTGCGTGGTATTCCAAAAATTAGATATTTATTTAATTATTTCATCAAAAACAATTGCGTTTAGTGACCTTTATCAAAGCGGTTTTTTAGAACAGAACACAATACATGATTGTAAAACTTAAGTGGCCCAAAATAAAAACTTTCTAATAACTCTAAGTTCGAATAAGTGGGGTTGTACTTATATATATTAGAGTAATAACAATTTCTTTTAAAAATGAGTGATACATCACAAACTGCACATCGAAAGATTCCGATTTTGCATAAAACCTGGTATCTGTTAGTGTCTTGGTCCATTATTGTAGTAGGCTTGCCATGGCAAGGACTTGAAACAAATTGAGATTAGTGGGCAAAACGTTGATACTTTTACCTCAATAACTTAGAATTAAGTTGTTTTGCTGTTGTTAAACACTACCATTTTCAATTAATGATAGAGTGATAAAACCAAAAGTTTATAAAAATTGCTGTAGAAGAAAACATATCCCAGAAAAAATTAAAATTAAAAAACTTTTGTTTGAATAAGTGGATTTGTATTCGAAATATACGTTTTGTTTTTTCATGCTATGTGGCTGAGAAAAATTAATATAACAGAGTTTCAATTTATATCACTTTTAGAATGTACAAGACTCCATATCCAAAAAGTTAGTTTTTACAGAAAAACTACAGAAAACGCAAAACATGAAACAATGAGAATGAGATTAGAAATTCTTTCAAAATAATATTTTATGAACGTTTCCAAGAAAAAAAGAGAGAAATTTAGCAAATTTTTGTTGATAATGTTGATAATCCTCTGCTTTATAAGTTTCCATCTTTCGCAGAGCAAATTGAACTCCATCCAAACAAAATCTTAATCATTTAGTTGGTATTAATTAAGGCATTTTTTTTTGTCTCTACTAAAACCAAATTTGAGACAAAACAAGAACTAGAATAGATACCGTGAATAACTCAATACCTAAGTACACAGGGTGATTGTTTGGAACCGTACATTAGAAGAATCTAGAGATGGAGAAATCGTATGGCTTTGAAATTTTGTTGTTGGCCGAAGTTCGTTGTGATCTTTCTAATAAAAATATTTTCATGGTGGCGGCACTTCCGGAAACGAAGAAAGAGGACACATACTCTCTTCTTTCAAATACGATTACATATTTTTTATGAATTTTTCGGTTTTAGCAGCTAATTTTAGATGAATTTTCATCAGCATTGCCTATACCTAAATGTGGTTGTTCTTCAGATATTTAAACTTGACGATATTTTTTTACATTTGTAACGTCACACTTGACGTCATATACCGTCGTTACCTTTGTAGATATAAAGCTAAAATTTAAACGGTGAGCAGTAGTAGTATTATTTTTTTATCACAATTATGCAAAATGATACAGCTTCTACAGGGTGTCCAAAATTTAATTTCCAAACAAGACGATTTCAAACCACAAAAACTCGACTTTTCAAATACGATGCTATATTTTTTTTTGTCGCTTTCGATACAAAATTAAATAAGGAATCAATCATTAATAGCATTCCCTATACCTATTTGCCATGGTTTTCGACTTAATTGAAAATCATGTCTTAGAAAAAAATTCTCACATTGTAAATAAAAATAAAAATAAAATAAAATAAAATCTGCTAATTTTTGTCAAAAACCTCTAGCAAATGATGAAACTACAAAAACTAAAACTTATTAAAACATAATGTTTTAACAAAATGTAAGGAAACGAATAATTAACTAAATCAATGGTAAGCTAATATACAAACAAATATGCTATAAATGCTCTATATATGTCTTCCATTTTCTTGTAAACAACGGTTGATCCGTGTACGACCAGCTTCTGTACAGGCCTTGTAAATATGTTCTGATTCAACTGACGGAATGCTGCCCTGACGCGTTCTATTCTGGTTTGAACTGACTCTCATACACCTTGTTCTTAATGAGACCCCAAACGAAAAAATCAAGTGGCGTCAAATGGGGCGACCTTGGTGGACAACACATAGGACCGTTGCAGCCAATCCAGCGATCCTCAAAATTTGTGTTAGCTCGATCCACTTCTCGAGTTGAATGAGACGGAGCTTCATCCATCTGGTACCAGGAATCTCGCCAAGTATTGAGGGGAAGTTTTAGTAGAAAGTCTTCCACTACATCTCTTAATACAATTTTGATGTACCTTTCGCTTATTAAATTTCCATCATAAATTACAAATGCATATTGGTTTCCATGAGCAGACAAAAACATTAACACTAAATTGACGTTGGAAGTGATTTTCACGCTTCAAATGTGGGTTTTCAGCAGACCAGAAATGAAAATTTCGTTTGTTGACTAGTCCTGCTCTACAAAATTTAGCTTCATCTGACCAAATCACTTTCCACAGAAAAAGTGGATCTTCTTATATTTCTAAAAACATTTCTTCGCAATATTAAAAGTAAAGTTAAAATATCTGAAGAACGGCTACAGTTAGGTATAGGAAATGCTGATGAAAATTCATCTAAAATT
This sequence comes from Abscondita cerata, assembly GCA_030710515.1. Lineage (NCBI taxonomy): Eukaryota > Metazoa > Arthropoda > Insecta > Coleoptera > Lampyridae > Abscondita > Abscondita cerata. The sequence goes on along the minus strand of JALBCR010004612.1, from coordinate 30,859 downwards.
AGCTGCTAAAACCAAAAAAGTCATAAAAAATATGTAATCGTATTTGAAATAAGAGAGTATGTGTCCACTTCCGGCGTTTTCGAAAGTGCCGCTATCATGAAAAATTTTTATTAGAATGATCACAACGAACTTCGGCCAATAACAAAATTTCAGAGCCATACGATTTCCCCATCCCTAGATTCTTCTGACGTATGGTTCCAAACAATCACCCTGTATATTCCACTTTCTTTCATTCCTAAAAGAAACTCAAACTAAGAAATAAAATTAACTTTTTTGTTTTGCGAACATTTGCATTACAAAGTTTAAAACAATTTTGAGGTTCAAAATTTTGCCTGGAACACATTTCGTTAATTATGCCATATTGGATCCATTGACAATTGTTAATACCCAAATGAAACTTTCCCATAATATCATTTAGAAAAAAAAAGCAAATCCCTAAGAGTCACTAACTGTTGTACTCACGCACACTTGAACTTTGCCTTCATTATTGTCAGCAAAACGAAAAGTCAAAGATAATCATTTGATTTGATTTATATCAGTAGTACAAGTTATTTAAAATTATGTGAACTTCCATCAACCCTTCTTGGATATTTTTCGTTTCTTACAGGTTCTCAAATTTTTATTACATTTCTAGTTATATTTTTAAACTACACCATGAATATAGAATCTTTCATTGAATTTTGTCTGTATTAGTTCTGATTGCGACGATTAAGGTGACTTTTCAACTATCAAAACTTCTGCAAAAAAATTCAGTCTCGCTTTTTTTTAATATTTTATAGGTCAGATAGCTGTTTAGGTTGGTCAGTAAAAATCATAAATAACCCACCGTAACCAAATGTTTATCAATTATTGCCCATGAAAAAGCAAACTATTGAATATATTTCCACTCCTCTTTAATTTTTTCTTGTCACTTCATTTTCAAGTAACCCGATTATCTCGCGTACAATAAGTTTGCCAAAATATTTAATATTGGCAATATGGTGAAGATGTTTTATTACCACAGGGTCAAACTTTGCTGGGAAAGTTGTCAAAATTAAGAGATAGTGTTTCAAGACAAATTCTTTACTGATATGGACACGTTTGATAGTGCAATCTGCTTATCTTTTTGTTACTTGAATTTCCCTCTCTTCACACAGCAACAGAAACGTCGAATAGAAGATACGTGTATGTCGTTGAAGTAGACACTCCTTACTGAAAGCCTAACTTCTGTTAGTTACTTATAATTTAAGGAATTACTTTTGTCAAATAATTTATTCCTAATATTTTCTTCTTAATATTTATTATAAATTCGCGCCTTATTTAAATTCTTTGTATATGTTTATCAATGATTTTTTTAAATATACTTCAACGTTTTCTATATTATTGTTGCTCATTAATTTTTCTACCGATTATCTTGTTTTTTTGACCTCTTCAGTTTTTATTTCATTTCTTCATATATTTTTGGGAACAAACGTGATTCAGTTTTTAGAATTATTTTATTAAATACAAAAACAAAGTAGTGCGAACATTTTTTTGGAACATACTACACTAAAAATGTTAGGATCTGCCAGAAAAAATACCGGCCAAATAGTTTTCTGCCTTCTGCAGATATTATACAGGGTGTCTGTAAAAGGTCTTTACACAAGCCTACCACATATTCCTTAGACCAAAATAAACCTATTTAACTAAACTTACCTTAGTCCAAAGTCGCTTAGTTTGGGCGCTATGCGGCCTTGAAGTTAAAATTTTGAAATTGTTTTTTATTATAAATTCAAAACGACTTATGCGATTTTAATAAGATTTGGTATGGTTAGTTAATATAATTGGACAATTGTTTTTAGAATATACGAATACTGAAAGTGAATGAAACACGCATAACTATTATGAAAACTAACATAATTTTTGTGCTATCAGTAGTAGAGACACGAAATAATTTATTCGATAGAGTATTCAAAAACGATTAAATTATGTGTCTTGTAAAAAAATTGTATTTTTATTGGTTTCGAGAAAAACGAAAAAAAAAGTTTATGGTAGTGCTTTCCAAAAAAGCATAAGGTAATCCAGTCGCCTATGATTTCTAACACAAACATATGAATTTCGCATGGCTAAATAATAATAGTGTCAAATCTAAAATACCTGAATTGTCATTAGTGTTCAAACGTTTGTTAAGTGCTTTAATAATAATTTACAAAGCTTAATTTTGGTGATTTATCATGGCGTTACAATACACCAATCAAGAATATACCGATATACTATTGGTATTTGGATTTTGTGAAGGAAATACTCGAGAATGTGTTAGGGTGTATTCTGAAAGGTTTCCAAATTGTCGAGTACCAAGTCACCCAACGTTTGCTGCCGTTGAGCGACGTCTTCGAGAGACCGGTCGCTTTGCTCCTGCAACCGCTGATTATGGAAGGCAGCGTTTTGTAAAGGTTCCTGAAGTTGAAGAAGAAATTTTAGAACGTGTTGAAGAAGATCCAGAAATAAGTACTAGACGAATAGGTAGGGAACTAGGAGTATGTAAAGATGTGGTCCACGCAATAATTAGAGAACAGTTGCTATATCCATATCATAAAATAACAGTTCAAGATCTTTTAGAACATGATTTTGAAATGCGTTTGGGTTTTTGTCGCTTTGTTAATAGGCAAAGAGAAGCAGATTTAAACTTTAGCAACACTATTTTGTTTAGGGATGAAGCTTGTTTTACAAAGAAGAGGGGTAACTAATTTCCCATAACAAACACGTTTATGCCGTTGAAAACTCGTATGCCATAAAGATAAACCATTTTCAACGCGAATTTAAACTTAATGTGTGGATTGGAATAATTGACGATTTTATTGTTGGTCCTGTTATTCTTCCTCAAACATTAACGGGAGCTATCTACTTGCAGTTCTTACAAAACACATTGCCAGATTTGTTAGACGAGTTACCTCTACAACTTCGGAGAGATATGTGGTACATGCACGATGGAGCCCCGCCACAGTTTTCAGTTGATGTTCGAAATTACTTACATCTAGTATACCCAAACAAATGGATAGGGAGAGGTAATAACGCTCTTGTAAATTGGCCACCACGTTCTCCAGACTTAACACCAGCTGATTTTTTCTTATGGGGACATCTTAAGTCCGTGGTTTACAAAACGCCTGTGGCTAATGAAGTAGAACTATGGCAACGTATTCAACATGCTATAAATGACCTTAGAGGTGATAGAGAAACTTTGCGAAGAGTACATTATTTTATGTACTATTCTACAATTTGTTGTGAGGGGGCGCCACGTGAGTGATTCCTGATGATGAAATCAACTAGTAACTTTTTTGAGAAAATTTTTTAGTAATTTTGATTAGAGAATATGACGTAAACATCATTTCTACACAATTTTGGCACTTCTGTTTAAATACGATAATTTCATCTGTTTCCGAGAAAACACACAGTTGAACAATTCGTAGTGTCAGAAGGAGATTTCAAATATTACTTCATTTATTAAGAGTTTTGAACTGTCAGATAATTATGCTTCTCTGTAGATTTGGTTGGGTTTTTCTCGGAAACAGATGAAATTATCGTATTTAAACAGGAGTTCAAATATTGTGTAGAAATGATGTTTACGTCATATTCTCTAATCAAAATCACTAAAAAGTTTTCTCACAAAAAGTTACCAGTCGATTTCATCATCAGGAATCATTCACGTGACGCCCCCTTCAACAAATTGTAAAATAGTACATAAAATAATGTTCTTAGTCTAAAGTTATGCCTCTCTGCCGATTTTTATAAGAATTGATAAATTTACAATGAAATTATTAACAAAAAATAAAAAAATATTTTAATTTAACGTTCTGTATCTTTTCTACAGCAATATTTTATTAAGGAATATTAGGTCCTATGCTCATATTTTAGCCTAAATAACCCGCCCTTAGCCTATGACCCAATAGTTATGAATCAGCCTGTATAGTTAAATGACACTGTTTTATAAGGTACTTCGACCCTAATGAACTTACGTACGCCAGTATTATTAGATGTCATTATGACTACAAATGGATAAAAGCCATTTTATGAGACTAACTTTCGCTACTTCTTTAGGTGTCAATAAATAAATAATGGCGTACCGGTTAATTGTAAAAATTTTATTAATTTTAATACATTGTCAGTACTAATGTTAAGTAATTCTAAAATAATTATCTAGTCTAAACCATGACAATATAAACTTTTAATATTTCATATTAATTATAGCTTTTGTGAACAAAAGGTTTGTAAAATTCATCGATTGTTGTGAGACCAATAAAAATAGCTGATTTGGTTAACCACTGATTTGTCTCTTAATAGGATTAAACAAACGGTAAGTTACGTTTGCTATTATGTTTCTTCGGTAATAAATTTTCGATTGCCATAAGTCGGTGACAGAAGGTTAATAGGTAGACTAAATGTGAAATATGAACCCATAAATTAAGTCACCTGCATTATTCAGATAACCTATCAAATAACTGTACCCGATTTTATCAGTTTACGTGTATCGGCAAAATGCACAAAAGCAGTGAAATTTTAACAACGAACATAGATCGCAGGAAGGTGGATGGAAGGTTTCTTAAGGCATCAGTTAAGCTAGTAACAGGTTTTATTAAAAGACGGAAACAGCAAGAGGGATTCCCGCTTTAACGGAAGACTTCGTTCTAAATCTCAGCTGACTACCTTTTCCCAGACATTTAAAATGTCGACGATGCGGGTGGTTCGAAGATGCTGGACAGTTAAACAGAGTAGGACAACATATTTCCAAGAAGGCGAACTTGTTTAGTTAGATGTTTACACTATACGTTCACACAATATAAAATTTATTTTTGATCAGTTTTCGACTAATCTGGATAATAATCGTTAAAAAAATTATGTAGGTACTCGTCTTTGCAAACTGTAATATCATTTTCGGGACCAACAAAACATCATTGTTTATTCGATACTTAAGGCTGCAAAAAGCATTAATGGTGTACTGCCACACCTTACGGAAGATTAAATTAAAAGCTTACGATTTGATTTATATGTTTAAAGCGTAATCAAATTTGGACATTTTGAAATCATTTGCAAAAAAAGCTACTTCTTGGGAATATTTGCAAAATACTGTGCTATTAACCCGTCAATTAAATTAATGTTGGTTATGACATAATTAAAACAAAAAAATAATTAACATGAAAACTTGTTTAGTTGGGCTCTAAAATCAACGTATTACTAGTTTACATCCAAAAGTAAACATTAATTATCTCAAATTAAAAAGTATTCGTATGTGGCCTCTTGTTTATCCATTTTTTCTTCGCATTGGGTAATAACCGCGAAATTCAGATGATAATCTATAATTAAAAATTTTAATGTTTCACATTAAGAAATAAGAAGTTTTGAATTGATTCAATATTAAATGTTATGTTGAAATCTAATATTTTCAACGGCCCATATGAAAATTTGTTAGGGCTGGTCGGCATGAAGGTATTGTATACCACATTTTGTTTTTTTAACAGCTAAAAGGTTCTAGTTTGCACCTGATTTAAAACGGATCCTAGTACATACTAAAATACTAGGCAACGGCGTTAAATAATTCATCTAACCTCTAACTACTTTGTATCGTATATAGTGAATATAATACTTTCTTTGTGTTTAATAAAAACATTTAAAATATCTTAAATAAGGAAAACATTAATATTTATCAGAAAAACAAATTGAATGTTCGTTTTCTTCTTTACAAAGAAGTCCATGATTTTTTCCTCAAAGTCAGCATTCTTCGCTTTTTTCCTGTAGACACTGAGAAGACACAGCTTGACAGACGATCTTCGCCAGTAGTACTCCTCAACCATGTTTTTACTCTAGTAGTGTGCTGAAATAACGCTCTACGGTGCAAGTTGTGGGGTATATGGTTAGGTAGAATAATATCATTTTCTTTACAGCAGGGTAAAACGAAGATTCTTTAAGTATATTATGAAGACTTATTTTTTTTAAGTACTTCTTATCTGACCAAACATTATACCATAATTCGGCTTCTACCTCCAAGTTCTCTATTTTATAAAAGTTTTATAAACTTTTTACATCCCTCACAAAGTCTTCTATGTTCTCTTATTTTTATTATATGTGGATGAAAGATTCCACCTTTGAAAGGTATGTCATTACCTTTTTCAAATTTGGTAATTAATGATGTTATTATAGAACCATGTATGGATTGTAAATTGTCACTCTGAAATAGTCTTCAGGTGATGAGCATTCCACGTTGGATTTATGTTTCTGCTTCCCAGTCAATCTTGGGACTTTGATATCAATTTCAAGTTTATCACAGTCTTCTTTACACTTTCAAAAATATTTGCAAATTCGTCATTAATCTTTCTCTGCTTCTGAAAATTGGCTAACAGGTCAGAATTGACGTATTTGTAAATTGAGCGCAGATCAACATCGGCATCACTATAGGTTCTAAATATGAGGAATATCTTGAGATAATGTGTAGACAAACATTAAATATGTTGCGCTGTCTAGTTGGCTAGCACGTAATCTAGTTCCTTGATTGATTTCACGTTCATTTGCTAGATGATTTAGACTCTCTTTTATCACAAATCAGTTTTCTTTGAATACCCTGATTAATGTGTATTTGTGTGACCATCTTGCTTTACAGAACATTGGAATATTAGGTATTTCTTTCCTACGCAATACACTTACTCTAAACTTCTTTAATTGTTCCAATAGTGTTGCAAATTTCCTGAACATTGTTAAGATCGTTAATAACTAGGTTAAGTCTATAAGATTAACAGTGAAAATACACATCTAAAGAATATTTTTCTCTGATCCTAGCCCGCACTCCAGTTTCATGGCCTGCCATTGTCGAACAGCTATCAAAACCCAAGCCAATTAATTTATTCGTATCAAGTTCTAAGCGTTCAACGAATGTTAAAATAGACAAAGCAATTCCCTCAGCATCCAAAATGAACAACTCTGTAAATCCTAAAAATTCTTCTTTCAATGTCTCATCTACAAATCTCATTCTACCGACAGTTGTTCTTTACCACTAATATCAGCCGTTTTATCAGCCAATAATGAAAATGCACGTCATCTATTTACCTCATTAACAATCTGTTGTTGTAACACAGAACCACATGTACTTATCAAATCGTTTTAAACTCTGTGTGATGTGTATTTGGCTTTTCCACTATGGTTTTGTAAATGATTTTCCAAAATTTTGTCACCAGCACTTTTTTTGATTTTTTTACTCTAATAGATATGCCATGAGTACCACAAAATTAAAGTTGCAAAAATTGATTTAAGTTATTTTTATTGGATTTTATAAATTCTATGATTTCCTTGTTTTGCTGTTCAATTATGTTTTTTTTCATTTCTATCGACTCACAAAAACTTTGGGCCTTACTTGTGAATTCACAATGCCAACTACTTTTTCATCGTTGGGCATCTACATGAAAGTGTTTATAGTCTTGGTGAGCCTTTACTACAAAAGCATCAAATGTTCCTGTTTTCAAAAGCGGTTTGAAAATAATACAAAATTTGCAAAGTCCTCCCTTTAACTTTGGCGAGTATACTAGCCATGCGTATTTTTCAAACCAAGTTTTTTGAAAACGCCTCGTAATAGTGTTGTTTTCATCGATGTTCTTCTTAAAGTCGTGTAATGCATTTTGAGCACGTGGATTTGTTAGTAAGTGAAACTCTGAATGATTTATGTATTATCACAACTAAAAATCGTGATTAAGGAATAACAAATGTTCTTTCTTCGACTTGTTGACAGTAGAAGTTTCTGGGTTGTTATCATCATCCCTTTCGGTATTGGAAATCATTTGTCAATATGCTTGAAGCTTTGCACGGTGCAAATACATCTGCTTCTTCATTAAGAAGAACAGAATTTGACTGCTGACCAAAGTCCAAATCCAAACCAGTGGAAGAATCAGTACTAAGGGTGTCCGAACATTGTGGCAATGAAACTTCTAATAGCTGGGGATTATGGGAGTCCTTTTTTTCAGATAACTTAAAACTACAACCTGTGGTTGAGAGTAAACTAGAAGTTGTTGTAAGGCGAACTTTAGAAGGTACTGAATCCAGAGCTTGTGATGACTTATGTAGATTCCTTTTCCGTACAGTTAAAGAATTTTTTTGTTTTTATCCAAAAAAATTCCTGATATCCATCTCTGAAATAGTAAAAATAGTTGACTGTTATGGTTTTTACTACAAATTAAGTGAATTCTATTAAAACCCATATACAATTTCTTTAATTTAAGAACATATGTTACAACTTTTGTTAGGTCTACGTACTTGATTTTCATTATTTTCACAGGACAGCAGGGCCTTCAGTAGCGGTAATTGTATCGGTTTAAATCAAAAGACGAAGTTCCTTGTTAGCCAATGTTTCCATCATACCTAAATGATCTATTTTCAAGGCTTCAAAAGTTATTGCCAATTTAAATAATTGTGGGGAGCTAGCTATTTTAATAAGACACAAACAAATCTATGAATTGGATAAATAATTACACACGGCAGATAGTTAAAATTGTAAAAATATATCTTTTTTGTGGTTTAGGCATATGTTCCACAACTCATGTAGTAATATATTAACATTTTTTTCTAAATAAAAATATTTTAATTACAATTATTTTTTTCAAAAAATCATACTACTGGAGTGAGTTTCCTTTAATAAAAATTTTGTTGTAATAATCTATTGACTTTTATCTGCATTGTCCAATTTATAAACTTAATTTTTCTAATACTAGATGTAGCCTTACAGTAGGCATCCTACAAATTATAGAGTTTTGAATAATTCCATTGAATATCAAATTTACTTAAAAAAGTGCCTCGAGTAATTATAAATGAAAAAATTCACCAGTAAAAAACCTAGGAGGGGGTTGAGCCCTCCTTTGCCCCCGGGTATTCACTTCAGATTTAAGTCCCGTAAGCATGCAAACCAGAACTCTTTTCTGACTTCTCCTTAATCCAGGGTTTTGGTCTCCGAATTTTAAATAACTACCATGTGTTTTTAATGCCTTAGAAGTACCTTTGTACCGCTATGTCAAGTTTTTACGATTACAACGTGCTCACAAGTTAACGTAAATTGAACTTAGTTCTTTTCTAGTGGCAGAAGGCTGCCTAGATTTTTGAAATGATAGTTATTCTTTAATTCCTACAAGTGCAACTGAAGTAGCGGGCGTATATACTTTTGTCTGGCAGACAAAATGTTATCTTCCCAAGCTGGAAACTGCAATGCCTAGAAACATCAGTCCCAGTTCTAGTTCTCCTCGAAATAATTTGTAAAATACGGATGATATTGGTAGTCTGTCCAAGCTTTAATATACAGGGTTCTACATTAGTGTGGTGTTCTTTCTGAGCGGGTAGCCCGTTGTAGATGGGTAAAGAAAATTTACACTAAACGTAATTGGTTTAAAAATATCTACTTCTTAAAATTATTTTTAACGAGACTGCAAAAAACATGTTTTTTTTTTAATGGAACACTCTGTATATTTTAAGGTGTTCTGGCGTAGTTTCTTAACCTCTACATAGCCATCTAATTATTTTTTGATCCCTGCCAGCGTTGCCAACTTATAATTGTGTTTCCGATGTCCCTGATGCTCAGTCCAGCTTCTGAGATGGACTAAGTAGCGGCTCTCGAAGCAATATTTTGTAGTCGAATGACAAGAGACTTTGCCATCCTACCATAAATAGTGTGTGGTGGTGTGAGTACATGTATCTTCTTTAACTTTAAATCTATGTGCACTGTATGCCATTACCATTAATAAAGATGTGAAGGGTGGCAAACCCATAAGGACCCCAAGTGTCGCAATGAGAGGTGTTCTCATAACTCCACAGGTTTGCAAGTAAGTAGGTATCTGAAGAGATTCCAGATCTAAAATAAATCATCGGTCATACAACTGTCAGTTTTTTGTCTAAATGGACACAAAAGAACTTTAACCTGATCAGCAATTATAACAACGTCCTCAGCATATATCTGGACAAGTATCTGTTCTTCTCTGAAAAAAGTTTCTACCTATCTATGTGTCTAAGAAAATAGTCAGGAATATTTATTTGTTTTCTTCCAAGCATCTTACTCAATTTTTTACTGAGAATCTCTGCACATTGCTGAAACACATATTTTCTTCCAAATTGCTAATTTTTTCTCCATATATAATGGTTTTGGTTAATTATTCATAAAAAATAAGTTTAATTAAAAAATCAAAATATTTTGAATATAATTTCCTTTTGATCACTAAATCTTACCCCTGTGTGCACCCCACTTGTCAATTTTTTTATCTGTCGAACTGTTTATAATTCACAAGATATTTTAAAATCGTTTAACAAAAATATTAATATGTATTTTTTACAGTAATTAAAATTAAAAACGCAACTTTGGTCATAAAAATTCGTTACCGCCATAAATGGGTTAATAATATCTTACTTTCTTTCCAACACATCTTATTTATGAACCTTTTTTTTACCATCATCTTACGGTGAAAGATTATAAAAAAAAATCTGTTCTAAAAATAGTCCGTCCGCATATAAACACCAAACCTCGAAGACAAAAGACCTTCAATTACAAAAACAACTATTCAAATTTTTGCAGTTCAATCAAATTTATAAAATCCTCCAAACTTATAAATCTAGATGAACATCCTTGCAAGGATTCCTTAAGATAGAAGGATGAAAATAAAAACCACTAGTCTGGTTTCATTTTAAACCTTTGACGTATGTACGCTGCTGAACAATTGCTTTTTTTTGAGTATTTTGATCGTTGTTTATCTGGAGCTGCATAGATGCAACTGTCGACTAGTATTTTCAAGTAGTCGATTGAGTGGGTTGAGTATTTCTCTAGTGCGTTTATGAGTTACTCCAGCTTTTTCCTCACGTCTTAATTTACTACTTAGTCGCTCAGGGTTCGAGTAATTACATAATGTCGAGTGTTTAATCTAGGAACTAAAAAATCCTGAATAACAACCATGGGAAGTCGACTCTTTTATGAAGAGGATTATGTAAAAATCCTTGGTGATTATACTCGTTTTTTAACGAAAGACAAATATTTCAGATATTTTCTTTGGACCACCTCCGAATCAGTTCTCTGATACACATAAAGTTCGTATACTATATTAAGGAACTGGTACGGTAGAACAATAAAACTACAAATCCAAAACAATTTCTATAAATAGTCAATTCTATTCTTAAGTGCTCTGTTAACGTTTATAATGTGTTGAGTCAAATTTAATTTGATAAGGAAAATATAGGATTTTTTGAAAACGGAGTTTTGGTTTAGTTTTTCGAATATCATCTCTCATCAGTATTGTTTAGAATTGTGTCTGCAGAATCTGAATCAGCGTCATAAACTACCTTGTTAATATCCAGTTTGAGACACAGTGTATAAATACATAGAGGATTTTCACTTTCATTTGGACTATTAGAAACTGAAAAAGAAAATTTGCTCAAAACCTAGCAATATTCGTTCAAAGACTTTCAAAGATCTAAATGGTTTGTCGAATAGCTTTCAACCATTATAATTTTTAAAAAACAAAAAAGTCTCAAAAAACCTCGAGAACAAAAAAAATTCATTCAGGAGATAAAACATCGCTCCTACTTTTAAAGTCAAATAAGACATAATCATAATTTTTTTTATATAACACGAACTCTAGTAATACCTACTCAAGAAATATCGTATGAGCTACTACTCAAAACTACTCAATCTTGAATTTCGGTGTGAAGTTAGCATCCAATTTTTAATTGCTATTTGGATACTTTTAATCACCGAAACTATTTTATTAAAATATTCTTACTCTTCAAAAGGAAACCAAAATTCCATCGAGATGGTTTTTATTAATGATATAAAATAAGTTATAAAACAAAAGGTGTTGTGAATTACATTTTCTATAACTTTCATTAAAAATATTTTTCTGCATTATGAACTTCTCTATCGCTGTTCAATTTTTTCATTATCTGTATTTTTGTTATTATTAATTACAGTTATGTTTTTCAGTTTTTGTACTAGAAGGCTTTCTGACGGTTTACGAATTATTTTTCAAAAACAAGCTCAATCATAACAATGGACCTTGTCAATAAACCTGAATTTAATGAATTTCTATCGAAGTGCCAGCTTAGAAAATAAGAGACAATTTTTGAAGATAAGAATCTTGAAAATGTACACTTTTCAGAATTTATAAAAGAGTTCTGCACAAAAGTTCTTCTCTACCCTTATCTATATAGAAACGTATACCACTAATTAATAATTTAGTGTTTCGGTGAAGTCGTAAGCAAATTGACCAATTCATTATTCATAAGTGCAAACGATGAATTGCATAAATATGAGCGGGAAAATTTCTGAGACGACAAACAACCGTATAATTGTCAATAATAATTACATCCTCTTCGAAATGCCTCCAGCGTATTCACGCAGAAAAAGTTTAAAAAGAAGCGCCTTAGTCGCATAATATTGATATAGAACACACATATTACAAAGGTCGTTCTACAGAAATGCACAAGTGATTATTGTAGAGGTTTGCAACCTGCCTTTAGATCCTTGAAATAACAGAACTACAACGTTAAGCAAAATTGCAGAATTGAATTACAAGAGATCTCCAATATTAACAGTTTCCACATTTAAAGGTATTAAACTTAATTTACATTTCCCACTTTTAGCGGATGTGTTAAATGGTTTTAGTTGCAAAAATCCCTGTGGTAATTTTTTATAAAAATGATGTTACCAAAAACAGTGTCCATTGATCAAAGTTTACCGTCAACTAGCAACTTGAAGTAGTAGCACTGGACTCAAATCAATGTAATTCACATACCAAAATTTCCCGCGTTTTCTGTTGGCGGTAAACACCCAGGACTTTAGAAAGACCACGTATTTCAGATTGCAGGTGCTTCCTTTATCTATATGCCACTGAAGCATTTTTACAAATAGTGGATTTTACGGTATTTGAACTCTAGGTGGACTATTTCTAGAAATAATTTATTTTGACGACAATTCTATTAAAAAAGACATAACGTGCAATGATATCAAACGGAACTTGTTTTTCAAACTAGTTTCGAGTGCATTGATTAATTAATTATTTTACTTGGTTACTTCTCCATAAAGATATAAATTAGCACTAATCAGCAAGTCAAATGTATTAATTGAAATATTGAATCATTCAGTTAACATACTATGTTGACAAATTTCATCATACTATGTAGCTTTTAAGTAATGAAAGTAAATCAAAATCATTGTTTGCAAAATTATAGTAATTTTTGAGTCATTTTTTCAGTGACTTCAATCAGACGTTTCGTATTTTCGTAACTACTCTTAATTTCTTGAATAGCGTCATGATTATGAAAAACCAAATGAAAGGTTGATAATTGATGTTTCGAGCTGTTTTCGATTATCATTGGGATTTTTTATTAATCAAATTAACTTCCTCGAATATTATGTTTTATCAGTAAAAATTAAATGTTATTTCTATCTTTTTATCAATATTCATCTCCATAATAATTTCTTTAATTTCACTTTCATTCCTAATTCTGGTTTAAATTCTTCCAATTCCTTTCATTTTCTGATCATTTGTGTTATTACATTTTTGTCTAATTTTTAATTTTTTTCCTACTTTTTATAGTCATCATTTTTTTCTTATTAGACGTTATTGTTTCAAATTTCCTGTTTCATTTTCACACTTTTCATAACTATTTTCATATTTCTTATTTTATGTTCTTGTGTGTTATCTTCTAGGTAGTTTAATTTCTGTTTTATCCGATCTTTCAATGATTTTTTATTGTCATTTGTTTTTTTCAAAATCTCTATATAGTTTTCTGTTTATTTCTCATATTTTCTTCTATTTTCCTGTCTATATTATTATTACATCATTTCAAACATTCGTTCTTAGTTAATAAAAAAAGAAATAACTTTCATATAATTTGTCACATTTAGTACAGTTACTGAGTGCACATTTTTAAAAATATTTTAGATTATACAGAGTGTTCTAAAGAGTCGTGGCAGAAATATTTGTTCTTTTAAATGTTATTTCCATGTAAATTAACTGTGTTTGAGTATTAATTATTTTTATTATCGGAAACTTTCTTAATACAGGGTGAAGCAAAATGCAAACCAAGAACAATCTCAAGATTCTTAAATGGATTACCCTATATGTCTTTTTAGGAATTGTTGGTACAATTAATTAGTCTTAAACAATATAGTATATGTAGGGTATAAAGTTAAGAAAACGGTAAATATTTTATGAAAACTGAAAAATATTGCATTTTACGTGCAAAAATTAAGGTATTTTTTAACTTTTTACGTAAACACTTCTTGTACATTTTGAGCGACAGACTTCAGACTTTTGATTCTCATGTAATGTACTCTAAAGATCATTCTTACACACAGGGTGGCGTAAACTTCAGGCATTGGAAGATAACATCGTTAGGAAAAAATATAACTTTCAAAATTTGTCACATTTGGTACAGTTGTTGAGTACATTTTGATAATATTCTTGATTATACAGGGTGTCAAAGAAATGGTAATAGTATAGAGGGTGTAACAAAAAGTCGTGGTAGCATAAACTTACTTTTTTAAATACGAACACCGTATTTTTTTCAAAGTTCGAAAAGATCTCATCAATGCTTTAAAATATATAGCATGGATTAGAGATATTTTAGAAGGTATAGCTAATTATCAGTAAAAATGAGACTACTTTAACGGTCTGTTACAAAGTAACTTGAAATAATTTAACATATATTTTTATATGAACATGTTATTTTTATGTCATTAGCTTTGTTTAATGTTAATTACGTTTATGTTAGATTTTTTCCAAATACTTTATAACAGGCGTTAAAAGTAGGCGTTTTTATAATAATTCGCTATATCTTCTAAAATAACCTGTACACTACATTGATATGCTATATTTTTTTAAAGCTTTGATAAAACTCTTAAAAACCTAATGTATTGAATTAAAAAAAAATAAGTTTATGCTGCTACGACTTTTGGAAGACCCTGTATAATCAAACATCATTTTAAAATGGACACTCAAAATTGTACTAAAACTAACCAATTTTGAAAGTGATATTTTTTCCCAATCTAAGAAAACTGCGCTACTCTGTATATAAGAGTGATCTTCAGAGTACTATTACATAGTGAGAACAAAGTCTTGGCCCCTATAACTTTAACCTAAAATTTACAAGAAATTTTATGGAAAAATTTAAGATACCTTAATTTTGCACGCAAAATACAATATTTTTCGGTTTTAATAGAATATTTACCATTTCCCTTAACTATTACATATGCTATAACGTTTAAAAGCTAATTAATTGTACTAACTATCCCTGAAAAACTTACGTTATAGTGATTCATTTAAAATTTTTGAGATATTGCTTGGTTTGCATTTTACTTCGCCCTGTATTAATGAAGTGTCCGATAATAAAAAGTAATTAATACTAAACACGTTAATGACATGGAAGTAACAATGAACAGAAATACATGTTAAATTACTTCAAGTTACTTTGAGATCTTTTTGAACCTTAAAGAAAATAGGGTACGTTCAAAAATGTAGTTTATGCTGCCCCGACTATTTGGAACACCCTGTATAATCGAACATATTTTTAAAATGTGCACTCAGTAACTATAATAAAATTACTAAATGTGACAGAATTTTGAAAGTTACATGTTTTTATTAACTAAGTTATCCTCCGAATGTGAATGAATTTGAGACCACCCTGTATAATTTTTTGATGGACGTTTTAAAAATGCGACTATTTAATAATTATTTTGAGAACTCCTTACAAATTCTTATTATTCTTAATCTCCCAAGCCATTCATTCAAATCTAAAACTACCTCGATTTTCAATTATAGCATTACTCTCCATTTCTTTATTTAACAAAATTTGTTCTAGTCCGAAACTAATTAACATGTCTTTCATTTTTTCTTTTCTTTTTAATTTACTTTTTTAATCCTTCTCTTTAATAACTTTCTGATGATTTCCTTCCATATATTTATTTTGAATTCAATTTTAGTATTTAACTTCCATATTAACTTTTTTAATCAATCTATTCATATTCATATGCGTTCTTCTTCTTGATTTTAGATTTAAACAATGACAATTTTTTCACCAATTTTGTCTTTGTTTTATTTACCATTTTCTTATTAATTTCCGTACCTTTCACTTCGATTCCCAACACTTATTCATTATTTTGTTTCGACCATGTGTATAATTCACAACTTACAATAAGTTTTTTGTGTTTTTAACTTAACACTTTACCCTTTTGTAATATTGTTCTGTGCATATTATTTTTGCAATTTTTAGTTTAATAATGATATTTTTCTCTATCAATAGATCGATTCAATTGTCACGATCCTTAAAAATAAAAAATGAAATACGTGTATGGGAATACACATCACTTTGTTTTTTTGGTGAACTATTATATTATTAAAATCCATCCCATATTTGAACATAAATTGACTCATTTTATAACTTGATTCATTTATTTTGATAGACATTTTTATTTTCATTTTTTTTTATTGATTTCATCCAAATTTTCTTCCACTTCCTCGTTTGCTTTCCCTTCGATTTATATAGTCATATGCAAGGCCAATACATGTTTTCACAATACTTTTTCTATTTCTAACTCCAACTACATCTTTTAATCTCTTGAATTTTTCACCTTTCTCATTTTATTATTTTCTTCTATGTCAGCTTCTAGATTATAAATTTTTCTTATTTTGTTTATTTGTTTTTAGTGTTTTCATTTTAATTCTTTTTTATATCTGAAGGATTTATCTCAGCAAAACAGAAAGAGATTATAAAATAAAATTTATGGAACAGTCTCGCTGAAAATCCAGGCTTACTCCCGATGTAACTCACTGCGAAGGTTCTATTTTTGAACCATATGGGCTGACATGAATTTTCAAATAGTCACACATAAAGCCGTGAAAGTCAATTCTTTAAATGGAACCTTCTGCTTTTTTACTTCATTTTGAGAGGAATTAGTTATAAGATATTTTCAATTTTCTCTCTAATGATGTAAAAAAAACCAGAAGCTGTCATTTGAATATTGATTTTTTGATCATTTTTGATCGTGATATTTGAAAATTTCTTGTACTTGTATGGTACAAAATTGAATCATCATCAACTGCTCCACAAATTTAATTTTATATTCTCAACTGATTTGCGAGATAAATTTTTTTTCGTGAACTACTACAAAGTCTATTTATTTGAAAAGAAATTACATGTCAAAAACAGGTAAGAATAAAATACCTAACATAATTCTAGTTTATATAAACTCAGAATTATATGGACCATCGACCCATATAAAAAATTATAGGTTTATATTTAAAATAAGAAAGTTGATAGCCACTTTTGGCACACCCTGTATAGCTAAACATTTGAAAATATTTTAGGTAGAATGAAAATGTTCAATTATAACCGCGTACTGAATTTCAAGTTTTTGATTTATCTGCAAGTTAAAGAACTTTTATGGCACCCTCTACGCAGATCACCCTGTATATTTGTATGAAAATCATATAATATTTTATAAATAAAAGTAACAGAAATTCAGTCTTCCTCAACATTGAATTATTTCGAGACATTGTAATTTTTTTCGAACTTAGGAACCTTAACATCATGAGGTTGTCTATTTGGATGTTTCTAGTTTAAAGTCAGTGAGCTCGCCGACTTTTCTAATTTCAAGGTGTTTCTTTTGACGCTTCTTTGGTATTCTCGTACATTGTGTCTTATGTAAAGCCAGTTAATTAGTACGTTTTTGTTAACCAAGTATGAGTCTCTCACTGAAATTTGGATCGATGTATCTTGATTGTACACAAAATAAATATCCGCATTCAAGGTTGCCGAAGTTACCGTTTCTAACTTTGGCAGACGTAATCTCCCATTTCACCTACCACAGTCAAGCAACTCATTACGGGAAATTGTGGTAAGTGGTAAATTTCTGGTGTGATTTTAACCCTAACCTCCTAACTAACCTATGTAGCGTTTCTGTCAGATGGTTTTACGAGTGAGCGGAAATATAGTTCAAAAAAAATCCAAGACAAAAATTTCTATAGGAAAAAGATCCACAGGAAAAAACCTTTGGAAAAAATCCCTTTGGAAAAACCTTCGGAAAAAAATCTACGGAGAAAATCTAACAAACCATTAATTTCAGTTGTACAATAGTTCACAAAAAGCTTACTTTTGATTGTTAAGTGGTAGTGATCAATAAATAAACCTATTTTAAAAATTCTGAATTTGTAAACAGTTTAATGATCAGTAGTTAGGTAAAGTCTCGCTTCTTAAATCATTGAAATAAAGTAATAAAATTAATTTTATTATACGACTGTTTACTCGAATCATTCATTTTAAAATGAACTTCAAATTTAGAACACCACATTCACTAAACAGTTACTTATTTATTCCTTGTCTGCTTGAAACTATTCAGTGAATCTAAACTCAGAACAATTTTTGGTTTAATTTTTTTTTGTGCTTTATTAACTCTAATTAGTAGACAAAATTTAAAAATGAAGTATTAAAATATTCTAACTATATTAAAAATATAATTAGATTACACTACCGGTGTCGGAATACCAAAAAGAATAAATATGGTAAATTAGGTACTTTTGGATTTTTCTTCCATGAGTTTTTTCCTGTTGGATTTTTTCTCGTATATTATTTTTTTGGTCATTCATTCATAAACGCATTTTATAATTGTAGATTTTGTCAAATCAGTTTTTTTCTTTTTTTTTTTTCTTCATTTTTTAATAATACTTTTTGAGTAATTGATTTTTAATGAGGAACCTCATTATCTTTAGATGAAACGTTTTTTAAACATCAGTTCTTTAATGTTTTAACGAACAAAAATTGATTAGCCTTGATATTCACCTCGACCTTACAGTATATTTACCTACAATCAATTAAATGAAAGAATGAACTACACTCATAATGCCAAAGATTCGAAAAACATCTGATCTTGGGAGTATTCTCTTTCAATTTGATTTGGACTAAAAACTCATTTGATTATACTAGTTTAACTCTATAACTATAATAACCGTAAAAAATAGTAACATAAACATATTCATTGAAAGTAAAAAAAAAACTAAGAGAATAAATTTCTTTGAACTAATTGCATTTCGTCTTCTCTTGTTTTATTTTTAAATCTCCAAATAAATAAACGGGTATCTCTAAGTGCCGCGAGTATACCTGTCTCACGACCATATAAAATCTAACTTTAAGGTGAAAGTATTAACTGAACATATTTTAATCGTGCTATTGCAAGATACTTCCAAAAGCCAAAACGTTATTCTGTAAGTACAATAAAGACTAAAAGCGCGCGATCGTAGCTAACCTGTCTCCTAGGACTAGTACAAAAGCTCGCTATGCCCGTATATACTACAAAACTTCCCGATGGTCGGTTTTAATCGACTCGAATTTGTTATTTCAAACATTCCAAAAGACTTCTTAAGAACTTGTTCTTTTTATTCAAAAGACAGTATATCAGCCCGTTTCCACGGCCTAGAAAATAGCGTTCATTCCTTAATTCATAATCACCCAGTGATTTGTTGATAAAATGTGATGATAGCATATCGAAAATCGGCTTATCATTTGTTTGTTTATCCATATTTTCCCATACACATTATTGGTTTTCAAGGGCGACCGTTGACAGTCCAATTGTTTTATCGATTAAATCTCTGGCACGTTTATTTTTTTTAATTTTTTATTTACTTTAATTTACTTATAACCTAAACTTTTTAATTGTTTTTTAATTACATTTTTATTATGCTTTTCATAGGTTTTATAACCATAAAATGAGCAAATCTGTTGGCAGTGATTGATCATAAAAAGTTATAATTTCTGTGCCTTTACAAAATTGTAATTTTAATTTACCAATTGATTGTGATAAGATTTATTCTGCTTTAAAATTAAATTAAGGAATATTCGGAATTTATTTCACCTATTCTACGGCATCAAAATATAGGACCCCGTTATTAATATAAACAAGTCAACAAGTTAAGACGGCCGATGTTCAATTAAATTCATTAAATTTACTTATTCAAATGTGTTGCACTGAACACTGCCATTCCACAAACAGCCGAAAGAAAAGTCTTCTATAATCGCATATAAAATATTCATCAAAATAAAGGGAATAATAAAAACACAAGAGTGTCAAATTTTTACCGACATGTGGATACAAAATACAAGACTTTTTTACTTTTGATTAAACTTAGCTTCAACTTTTTCCAAAGTCCTTCATTACAATATAATTTTACGAAAAACAAAATGGATGCTTAATATGAAATGACGACTAAATACTAAATAAAGTGAAAATTATTATTTGATCTTTATTTTTGTACAAATCATATTAAATAAAAGTCACTCCCTGTACCATATCACACTATTCAGACGAAAAAATGTTTAATAAAACTTCTGTAAATATAAATTACCTTAAAAAAAAGCAAAATTTATTTAACAATTCTAAAAAAGCTCAAAGTCCGTTTATTTTAGTGTTATTTTAACTTCCTCACCTTTTTACTAAAATTTAATCTATTCTCTCTTAGTACAAGGTAAAATTTGTGGATGTCGTATATCAGGATGTGGGTTTGTATAAATACAATTTCTCTTCAAAAATGGAGTGTTTAAAACAACGAAAGCAAAAGTTGTAGAAAATGTATACTATTATAGAATAGAATGATGGCGGTTCTAAGAACTTCCGTATTCCTGAACGTTCGCGACTATTTAGCCTATACAAAAGATTTATTCGGGTAGTTTTCGAGTTCAGTTCTAAGTTGCCATTGAATGCGAGTTGATATAAATTATAACGTGTAATACAATCTTGGCTGCGTGTTATCCTGCAGGAATGTCAATGCGGAAACAAAACAACAATAAGAATCGTAACAGTATCGATACTGTATAGGTAATCATAATAAGAGTTATTGTAGGTCAGTAATTACTTATCGGACAAAAATCTGTAAATATAGTTTAACAACATTTATTTAATATAAAACCTGCTTTATAGGGCTCTTTTAGTTGTACCCCGATTCCAGTATTTCATAAAATCTTTAGTAATTGATAAGAAATAAATTCTAAACAATAGTAACTTACAACTTTTGTTTTATAACTTTTTTTGAACACTTAATACAATGAAAGTTAATGTTAAATAGATGTCAGTGATTATCGTATTTCAATAATTA
This sequence comes from Abscondita cerata, assembly GCA_030710515.1. Lineage (NCBI taxonomy): Eukaryota > Metazoa > Arthropoda > Insecta > Coleoptera > Lampyridae > Abscondita > Abscondita cerata. The sequence goes on along the minus strand of JALBCR010004612.1, from coordinate 9,755 downwards.
CTTATCAGGCAATAATATACAGGGTGTGTCCCAAATAAGAGTGATTGATTTTAAACATAAATTCCCAGCTTATTAATTGCTCCAAAGAGATGGGGGTTTCACTAGTTTCACCAGTTTATCAAAAAGATTTTTAGGCTTGGCTGGCATTTCCATATCATCAACACAAGGTGTTTTACTAATGTTGGTCAAAAAAATCGAAAAAACAATAAAAATGTTTTGGTTAACTCAATCTTTCTCTATAATTTAATCAAAATAAACTTTCTGGTACAATTTGAGCATAATATATCACGTTATGTTGGATAGATAAAATAGCAATTGATGTAATAATAATTTTACAAAACATTAGTAAGATAAGTTTATTTTTTTTTTATAAATTTTTATTCATTAACCGAATGAATTTTCATTTGTTAAACGGCCCTCGTGGACGATTTAAGTGAATTTGATTATCTTGCGCCTCCCTAACTAGAAAGTTGGTTCCGATTGCAATATATTTTTATTAACTTTAACAATTTTGTCAAGTTAACATTTTTAAAATAAACTAAACTCTTTTTATAAAAATTTTATTAATAATAACACTAATCATAATTATATTAAAAAAAAAATTATCATAATTGGAATCGAACTCGAATTTTTGGTGTAAATTGTTATAAAATGATTACTGTTTTTTTTTTGTGTAAGAATAGTCTTATTAGAAAATATTTAAAAACTAAAAATACCTTTTCCTTATAAATTTTGAAGTATTTTAATAAAATACAAAAGTTTCAGCACAATGGAAGCAGTTATTGGGGGCTGTAATATTTTAAATGTATACCTATTTGCTTTGTAACTGGTGGTTTAGTATTTCATCTTTTTCTGTAATTATATAAAAAATTAGAGTAAGTACGGATCTAGTAATAGCTAAAAAGCCTTTTAAAGTTTTAATTACTAAATTCTATTTACTTCTTCACTACGTCGTCGGTTATTAATTCTTGAGGTTTCAATAATCTTCTTCAACGTATACCAGATCTTCTATTGACTCACAATGTTCTCTTGATCGGTTCTAGAAAAAGTTCTTCCGAATGTGTGTCAGTCTATACCGTTGTTTCTGTTGATGTTGTGGAACTGTTTTCAAAGTTGATGATGTCCTGTATCTCTCCGCCAAAATTTTCGCGCCAAGTATTGATATAGCTCTACTATCACTCGCTCTATTATTGACGCAAGTGTCCACGATGCATTTATACATGATTTATTATAAGCAAGCAGTAGCGGTAATAGATAGTTGTCATGTGTTAATCAAATTATCGATTACCGCAATTGCTTGCTTGAATGCATTGAAATTTGTAGCTATTCCCTAGTTATTTTTGTAGATTTGCGTTTGAAGTACCTTTTCAACCCAGCTGAACCTCGCTAAGACGAAAACACGTGTAATGGCACGTGTCGTTCGTGCATTCTGTACCATCACTGGCTACTGATTTATTTAGTTGGCAAGAATTCGGATATGTTGCACCTAACTTTTATCACAAATATTGAAAATTACATCTCTTGCAACGGAACAGAATTTTGGAACTATATTAGATCAAAAAATAAAACATCTCGAATACCAGGTAGGATAAAACACAACAATAACATTATATCCTCTCGCGGTAAAGGATTGTGGAACCGTTTCAAATATAGGGCCTTTTCAAGTATTTTTAGTTAATATGACTCCGTTCCACAACCTGATACATTAGTTCCAATGCTTCGGTTACCTTTATCTCTGAAAACGAGATTACTGCGGCAATTGAAAAACTTGGTAACAAAACTACTGTGGGGATTGACCATATTCCATCTTTCATCATCTCTAATTTTGTAAAGTCCCTAATAAATATAGGACTTTTACTCCTATTTTTTGAAGCTGTTATTAAATCATACATTTCAGCAACGTAACACGGTGTCATAAAACCGATTTACGGTCACGAACGTGGCATCTTTCACGCAATTTGTCTCTGAGGTAGTGGTGAAAGAAGTCAGGTCGGTGTGAAGTATACTGATTTTTTATAAGCGTTTGATACGATAGCTCATAAGATTATCATCAAAAAAAATAAGTAGTTTTGATTTCGATATAGTTCTCGCACTCAATATATCAAGTATAATGATTTTAAATCCAAATTTTACTTTGCTTCATCTGGCGTACCTCAAGGATCACATTTTAACCCATTGTGGTTTTTGATCATCATTAATGGTCCTGGTAAACCTCAATTTCTTGTTCTAAGCTCTTTTTTACTGACGATCTCAAAAATACAGTTTAAACGTCAAAGGATTGCCCCTTCTACTGCAGCAACAAATTAATGATAATTTCGTATTGGTGCCAAAAAATGGCATGTACTTAAATCTAGACAAATTTAAAGAAATATCTTTTCTACGAGCAGGAGTCACATTACTTATCCATATTTTATCGGGTCCACCCTGTTCAAAGATAAACGTAACAAAAATCAACGATCTGGGAGTAATTTTGATCGTTTTTCGTCACTACGTCAACAATGTCTAAATATCGGCTAATAATATGTTAGGCTTTGCTATCAGTAAAACTTTTCAAAATGTTAGTTGTTTAAAAGTATTATCTTATTCACTAGTAAAATTTTTATTTTTTAAAACTTATGAATTATTTGGTAATGGGTCACGTTCTGTAGTTTTTTTCAGTTAGATCATATTAACTTTTTGTTTCAAATATTTTTTTTAATTGTATGTAATTTCTGGTTTTGCAATGTACATTACATTTTTAATACTACTACTGATCGAGTGGTATCCATAAAAGAATTAAAAAGTCGCAGTGTCAAACAACCCTGAACCCCAAAAAGCCGCCGTAGCAAAGATTGTCGCCAGAGAAAGAACGAAGTTGATTATAACATCTACATGTGAATTATTACTTCTTTCCGTTATCTTTTTTAATTATTTGTCACCTAAACTATTCTCCAAGATATTGGACCTTTTGAACCCTCTTCGAACAGACTACATTATCAATCTTTTTTTTTTTCTGGAAAAACATGAGCAACTGGCATTCCTTCTTTTTATTTTTTATTATTTTTACTACTATTTCCTAAGTTATCCAACTGTCTTCAACACATCATAAATGGATAAATTAACATAAAATGGATTTTACATTACATATAGGATTCCGTTAGTAGTTTTTGACCGTTTCTAGTGCGTGTTATGCTCGTTATGTTGAGAGACTTTTAATTGTCTTTTGTTTTTGTTTTGTTAAAACAAACAAATGTTTGCCTATTGTTTTAGTCTTTTTGATACTTTATTCTTCTTTGTGACCCGAAATCTAAAGCAGATTGACTCTGTTTTTTGATCTAATTCATTTCTGGTTATTGTGGCATTCAATCTGATTTCATATTGTAATACTTGAAGTCAACTAGATGCCTATATAGATTTGCAGTTCTGCTTAAAAAATACTGGAGTCTTTGTGTATTAAAAAACGATTTTTTGGGCTTTACAATATCGGTTTAAAAATTCATTGATTTTAGATATATTGAATTTTTGAAAAGCACAAACACCAGAGGATCAGTTTTAAAGCTTCACTTCTGATTGCTAGGTTGAATAGACCATCGATTGCTACTGTTGGGCTTTTTGTTAACATCAACCTTTTACATTATACTACAGTCTCATAGAGCATAATTGTTTCTGCATCATTGCACCATTTTTGACGTGAGTTTTCAGGTACACCATACCATCTGCGTGGTGTTCCAGAGTGTCTTTGATGCTACTTTTGCAATTTATCGAATGTAATCCTTAAATAACTGATATGTATCAATAAGATGGATTTTATGTCTCCTTCGCCTTGTGACTTGTTTCTGAAGGTTTACTGATAACTCATCTTTCGGGATAGATTCTGCCTGAGTTTTTCTATAGTCAAATTTCTTTATGAAGACAGTGATGTAATTACCTGGCCAATTAATTAACCCTTGCTACTTAAGAAAACCAGTAGTTCATCCACAATTAGTAACCACAAAAGAGGCGGTAAAATCCCTTCCTATAAAGTTGCTACATTTAACTTTTTTATTTTCCAGCATATCGGTAGTACAGTTGATTATTTGTTCATTTTTCCAAAACAACAATAGTTGTTTTCATTGGTTACAATCGTTGGTATTCAAATTACAGTTTATGTAAGCGATTGGGTTTTAATATCATTTTCCTTTAATGTGTTGGTCGAATATTTTGTGTGGCGTTTTTCAAACAAAATATTAAGAGATTGATATATTTTGAGCGAGATGGCTCTTTACTGTTCACCATTTGGAATTCACATAATTCTTACCCCTTTGCCTATTCTGGAAATGTGTCCGATCTTTACGCTTGCTCGAAATTCCTTTTATCGTTACTTAGAAGGGCCGGCTTAAAAGTTGTTAAAAGCCTAATCAGGTTTTTTTAAGTAATCTCATTAACTTACCATTAAGGGTTTTATCAACAAGAAACAAAAACTGGAAATTCTGTGATTGAAAATAATCCAAAAATCAATCACAATTAAACACATAAATTATAGTTTAGTTCTGTCCATCCAGTGGCGAAGAATACTTTGAGCCAACTATTTAAAGTAATAAATGAGCCGTCACTGCTTTTATTTTAGAAAAATATTTCTTTTTGTTAGATTTCTAAAATTTAATTCTTTGTAAAAAAAATCACTTCTTAGCATTTTTCGATTTGGCATGAAGTTGTTAAAAATACTTTTATTAACGTAAACTGACCACGGATTGCATGTGATGAGGATTGGAGTTATGCCGCAAATTTTTCAACGTGGTGCTAGTTTTTATTTCATGGTATAATACATAGTTAATTGCGTTATAAAATAAAATAAATTTTTGATTTTTTACTAAATCATGTGTTTGTTTACTTTTAATGGAAATAACGGCTGAAAAATGGAAAGCATGATTTTATTTGCAGAAATTAAATGTTGAATCTAAGGAAAAGCAATGTTACGTTTAACTTAATTTATAAGTATTAACTTAGAACATTCTACGACACTGGATGGATCAAATTACTAAAACTGGTTCTTTAATAGGAGCAATCTAAACTTACTATCTTTCTATTTTTGAAAAAGCTTAAATCTTTAAAATCACAAGCAATTGATTTTAGTTTTTGCTAAATAATGGTTGTTTACAGTTAATGTAAATATTTAAAAACAAACGTTGTTGCGTATATTTTTTTTCTTCTTATTTTGAATTGTGTACTTTAAAGTATTTCTACGCCAATAGATGGATTCACCGTGATAATTTGTATGTATTTAATTGTATTTGATTAGACAATTACGCGTGTCAAATACTTTTTGTACATTTATTTAAATCACATAATCTCCAGTTCTTTTTATCAATGATTTTAAAATAAACCTTATACAGGGTGTCTCTAAAAGGTCTGTACAAAATCCTACCACATATTCCTGAGGTCGAGGAAAATAGCCCAGGTTAAGCAAACTTATATTATTCCAAAATTGCTTTGTTTCCTAGATACAGGGTTGGTAAAGTTTAAAAATAAAAATCGTTTATATTTTGTGGAATTTGTGTGAAGTGTTTGAGAGTTGCTAGGCATTAATAACTTTAAATTGTTTGAATTTATTTCAGTTGTCTGTCAAAATGGCTGAAATGTTTACCTCTGCAGAAATGACGGATATGCTGTTAGTTTTTGGGTATTGTTCAGGAAATGGCCGCAAAAGTGTTAGGGTATACAGAGAGAAATTTCCAAATCGGCGCATACCAAACCATCAAACATTTGCTGCGATTGAGAGACGCCTTCGCTGAAACCGGTAGATTTATCCCTGTAACTGCTAATTATGGACGGCAACGTACGATTATGACTCCTGAAGTTGAAGAAGAAATTTTGGAAAGAATTGCTGAGAATCCAAAATTAAGCACCAGACCGCATAGGTTCTGAGGTAGGAGTATCAAGGATGTAGTTCATAGGACACTGAAAGAACAACTGCTTCATCCTGCTACCATACAATAGGTACAAGACCTTTTACCTGCGGATCTCGATCAACTTGATTGGGTTTTGTCGCTTCCATTACCGAACACCGACATCAGAATGTGAATTTTGCTAAACAAATTTTATTTACAGACGAAGCATGTTTTACAAGAAGTGGTGTAACCAATTTACATAATGAACATTTTTATGCTGAAGAAAATCCACATGCCATAAAAGTAACCATCATCAACATGAGTTTCGAATCAATGTGTGGGCAGGAATCAGTGACAATTTTATTATCGGCCCTGTTATTTTTTGTAACACTTACCCTTGCATTTCGCATCCCAAAAAACCTCCAGACATAAATTTTTTGAAGTAATTCTTTTAAAATGTTCATACATTTAAAAAATAAACCATTTTTATTTTAAACTTTACCACCCTGTATCTAGGAAACAAAGCAATTTTGGAATAAGGTAAGTTTGCTTAAATCGGCTTATTTCGACCTCAGGGAATATGTGGTAGGATTTTGTACAGACCTTTTAAGAGACACCCTGTATATTCCAATTTCATTGAACATTCCTAGAAAATAAGAATTCTACCTACGCCTAATCGCGGATGTTGTTAATCTTCGGTTTTTTGCGCAACGTCGATATTGTTCTTAGTCTCTACTGAGAAGGCCTTTTGTATTCGTAAAGTTTCCCGTATGTTGTAATTATTTATCTTCAGAAATTTTTGTGTTGCATTCCATGACTTTCTTAGTTGTTTTCTCTTTTGCTGTGGGGGTGGAAACACAAAATAATTTAAACCGTTAAAATTGGGACGTTTTGCCTTTCCATGTGACGGCTATATCAAGACTTAATCAAAATTACTTTATACCAGCATCGGTTATTACTTCATAATTTTCAAATCAAAATATTCCTAAAACGGTACACGGTATCCGAGTTTTATCTAGAGTATCTTTTTAGTGTAAGAATTGAATGATGTTTAAGTTCACTTACATTTTATTTTGATTGTAATTTCATTACATTGTTGCCAGTAGTTGTGTAAATTTTTTTTTTTCTTCAACGCCCTTTTATCTTGAAGACTGGATGGTGTTACGAATTTTTACTAAACAAACCCCAATTATTTTCTTAGTTTTCTACCTATCCTAGAGAGGAGGTCACCTTTTTTTGAAACATTTGCTATGAATTACTAACTAAATAATAAAACTCATGCCTTGACAGTTGAAACTCTCAACGTTTATCGAAAATTAATTTAAATGTTTGGTTCGCGATTTGTAGCCCAGGAAAATGGCGGGATGACTTAAATGTTTAAATCCGTATTAGTTGCGTAAATAAATAGTCTGATGATTTAATAAAATGGATTTAATAGAAAATATCAAAATTACAACAACATTCAGCGGGAATAAAACAATAAATCAATCAAACAAACGTCAAACATTCACAAACGTCCTAGCAACGGAAGCACTCTGAACTTTCACAGAACTCTTTTCGTTCCAATCGTTCTCAATATTTAAACTTGCACTGTTTCAACACTCCTTTCTTCATCTCGCTTGTCACTATATTCGTCTACTTGAACATGAGTGGAAGGCCATTTTCTTTTTCTAGATTTGATAACCACTGTGGGCCTTCCCACCATTTAGATTTGACAAACTCTTGCGGAACAGCCTCTTGACGGAAGATCTGCTGGATTTAATTCCCCCACATGCCGCCACGAAGTAGGATCAGTCAATTTCCTAATTTCTTGTACTGTCGCCATACAAACGTTGCCCATTGATTCTCTATAGATCCATGCAGCACTGTAGATGAATCTGTCCAACAAAACACTTTTAGATTTGGACGATTCAAGGCTTTGGTAACAGGTGTGCAAACAAACGAGCTCCAATGAGAGCTTCCATCAACTCTAAACGAGGAATCGTTGGCGTTCCTTGTGGTGCGAGTCTTGGCTTGGCTTGACAATAAATAAATTTAATTCCATCACTGCTTACCACTCTAGTAAAAATCACAGCAGCGTAGCGATTTGACTGGCGTCGACAAACAAGTGTAGTTCCAAGTAATCACTGTTTCCTCCAGCGCCATCTAGAATTCTCACTTCGCGAAGACTTTCTATATCCTTTAACCATTGTAGAAAAGCAGCTGCTATCGTTTCATCGACCTGTTCATCCCATTCTTTATTCGTAGTTCACAATGCCTGTAAAATCATCTTTGGACAGATGATTACTGGACACACGATACCAATTGAGTCGAATATCTTCTGTGTAGCTGCCAAAATCTTCTTCTGTTTAGTAACTTCGCATGGAGTTTTCGGTTGCAAACAGTGGCTTGAAATCTTCATTACATCTTCACCTTTGTCCCATACTAGGCCAAATACTGGAGCTTCTTTGAGGGATTTATTTCACTTGTATACTCCCACCCTCAAAGATCAAATCCTCCTTTTCTCATGTACTGGGTTGCCTTTTCTTCGAAATCCTTAACTTCGATCGTAGAAAGACTCGTTATGCAATTGTCATAGAAAGACTTTGTTAGGTTATGTACTACGTCGACTTCTTCTTCAGGCAGCTTCTCGAGCTATATTCTTCAAGTGAAGATCGATAGTTGCTCCCAACAAGAAAGGACTGCTTGATACGCCAAAGACGACACGACAATGTCGATAAACTACGAGCTCATCATCTTCGAGATTCCTTTCCACAGAAACCTCACAACATCTTCGATCCTTCTTCGCGATGCTAATTTGAAGAAATGCCTTCCGAATATCTGCTATCACTCCAAATTTCTGTTTTCTAAATTGAATTAACAATTCAGGTATCAACTCGATGAAATTTGGTCCTACTCTCCAAGCACTGATTTAATGAAGGGCCATTTCTCTCTTGACGAAGCATCGAAGACTGGGCGGATTCGAGTCGTGCTATTTTCTTTGACGACATGTCTGTGGGGTAGGTAATGTCCATATTCTTGTATCTCGTTATCGGGAACTTCTTCAATTATCTCTTCTTTCAACCATTTTTGGTATGCACAAAAGTCCATCTTGTTGTAGCTTGACGGTATTATTCATCTTTCTCTCAGCAGTCGCACGATTTTCTGGCAATATTAGATGATTCTCCTTCCAGGGCCAAGAAATCTCATAACGACTTTGTTCATTCATTGTTGTAGACTCGAAAGTTTTGTAGGACTTTTTCTGATGCTGTCTTTAGTAGATTTTTCTATGGGATCTTTGAATTCTTAAACATCCAAACTCCACAAATCTTTGACCTTGGCGTCTGCAAAAACATGGACAGTGAAGTTGCTGATGCTGTCGCCACGTTGACAAACGTGAGAAGGCTTGCCCATTAAAGTCCATCCAAACTTTGTCTCAACTGCTGTAACTCCTGCTTATTTTGCCAGCTATGTCTGCGCCGATCAGAAGAGAAATTTGTTTCGTTCTCGCTCTCAATATCTGAGAGTTTAACAGACTTTCTGCTCAGTTCTTTCATGCTGCCATTTGTGACATTTAATTCAAAATTACTCATTCGTTCCAACATAAATATTTCAAAGGTACTGACAGTGACTTATGCTTCTGAATATTATTATACATATGTGCTCGAGACATACACTTATCAAAAAATAATCAAATAGCACTTGCGTTACAGAACTATATCCCGCCAGTTAAGTACCAAGCCGTTATTTTTTTATAGTTATACCGGAGATTTTGAAGTAATGAAAGGTTTTGAAAACGAAGAACGAAAACCCTTCCTTTGTATTAGAAGAGGTTGAAATGACTGTTTTGGCGTATTTTTGGAAGCGCACCCAAACAACTCTATAAGAAATTTGCTTAAAGAAACAGGTATAGCTTATAGTATCTCAGAG
>JALBCR010004611.1:0-80146 GCA_030710515.1 Abscondita cerata | reverse complement strand
CTCGGTAATGCTTCGTTCAGTTACGTATTGCTAATGCTCTTTTCAACGATATCAAATTTGTTAAAATCAATTCAAACCGTTAAGGATTTAAAGCTTGAGTTATTGCAAAAACAATTGAACACCCCCGCCATCTTTGTTTTGAAATAACTGAACTTTTTGTTTTTACGAAAATGATAGATACACTGGTTCTACTCTTAACAAATGTGGAAACAATTTTTTGTTTATTATGCGGGGTATAGAAATGCAATTTAAAAATTTAAGATGGCAGTTACACCATCTGGTGGTAATTGTTAAAACTTGAAAATATTTTCATACTGTTTTCATGGCCGATTTACCTAATATTTTTACACAAAGTCATACGACGACCGGATCGAGATATGGCCGAGAACAGTCTTATTAAGGTCACCCGGTACATCCACTAACCCTAGCCACCTGTTCACTAAATATTTAAAATCCCTCACGCTTCAACTGTTCCAATATGAACTATAACCAAAGAAAGAAATGGACTTCAAATTAATAAATATGAGCTGGTAAAAGGATGGGATTGTTCAACAAGTATTACAAATTTAAAAATAATTCCGACTTACCAAACCAAGTGTCTATATAATCAATTTAATACTGCATAAAGATTTTAACATCCTTTGTAAAAGAGATGATTCGTCACCAGATAAGCATCATGACCGTTTTAGGCTTACAGCCTAACCAGACAGTAGAAAGCCTAGTCGAATACCGCCATAAAAGAGAATTAGGTTCATGTTTCTGCCATTCTAATTTATTAAACATTTTGTTTCTATTACATTTTTCAATGTTCTACCATCTTTACAACCAGTCCTCAAAAAAATAATATCTTTGATTTAGTTCTGTATTGTGTAACTACTTTTAATTGCTTTTTAATAAATAACCATATACAAATAGTAAACAATGCAACAAATTTTACTTCTCCATTTATTGATAACATATTTAGTTGTGTTTTCTGTTACCGTAGTTTTTCTCACTTTTAACTAAGCAACTAACGTCTATTCATTTTAATTGCATTCTCTCCTGTGTTAAAAATTAAATACTTCAAATTAAAATTATCTTACGCATGAAAGCGTTATTAAGCACATAGAAAAAGACCATATACACTTTGCACAAACTTTTAACAATTTAACTACCTTAAAAAGTTAAATGCAGTGGTATAATTTTATAAATTATAAGTTTTAAAGTCTTTAAAGTTACGTAAGTAGACCTTATTATGTTCGTCTTAAATAAATGTACTTTAAAATAATAAACGTTGTACTTGTTCTTTTCGAGCACCTTTATACTAAAACTTTTTAATATGTGTTTCAGTCGTGAACAAAGAATCTACAAGTTTAAAAAGTTTACCTTGTAGTCTTATAAAATTTACCTAATAAATATATTCAGAAAATTAATTTCTTCAGTCGAGTTGTTAAAAAAGGCTTTGTTGCAAGGGAGAAAAACTTTAAAAACAAACTTATTTGAGGAAATATTGTTTAATTTTCTCGATGTAATTATATGAAATTTAAATTGCAAGTCCATAATTGCCATTAAAATTTAAATGTTGATGTTCAATAAAAATTTGACATTCTTAACTAAACAAAACGTATCATGTGAAATAGTTAATCTACATGTATCAGCAACATCAAACGTGAAGTGCATATCATCCAAAACAAAAACTTTAATTGCAAAATTTTAAACAAACTTCATAGCACATCAAGTTTATGTTAATTCAGCCATATTCTTTTCAAGAAAGCTGGACATCATCTTTGGTCGTAAACAACAGTACTCGTAATTGTATAATCCATTACCGAAACTTAATTCTTCCCCCTCCCTGGTTGCAGCATGGTTCGCTTGTTCTGCAACAGCACAACATTTACAAAGCACCATTTCCTTATGTTTTGCAACATTGCTCCATTGCCAAAATTCGGAGTAGACAAAAATCGGAAACGCCATATAAACCAGCAAATTTATTTTCTATCACAGAATTTTTCCACAATACTTGATATATTGTCGTATTATTAAATTATAATTGATTAGCTACGCATAGACGAACACAATTTTGACACACATTTGCGCGGCGAGCAAAAGCGACGGATAAATCCGTGAATTTATTGCGGACTGAAGCGCCATACCACGAGTCATGCAAGTTCGAGAACAAGTCGCATTTTGCATGGACAGTTTTACTAATAAACATATACGCTTACTTGCTGTTAGAATTTTATGATAATTAATAACGATTTAACTATTGCCGCAAAATGAGTAACAAGAATTTTGAAAGAATTTATTCAAGTTTATCGGCAAAATCCTGCTTTGTGGGAAATCAAAAGCTCCGACTATGTAAATAAAAATCTAAAGAGAGGATACGTGCCTTAATAGACGTTGTAAAAGATATAAAATGAATGACGGTGAAGAAATGGTTTAAGAAAAATTCAGTCGTTAAGAAGTACCTTCGGGAAAGGAATTTAACAAAGGTGGAGAGTTCCATAAAGAACTGGTCATGAAGTGACGACATATATTCTCAAATTTATGGTATTACGAGTTATTAATGTTCATAAAAGATCAAAGAGCAAGCTACTCCCAGTATCTCTAATATACGCCAGTCCTTCTGTGTTATCAGAAGACAGGAATAATGGAAATAATGACTTCGATGATAACGGCAATGATGAAGAACAGAGACACTGATGCAGAAGATTCTCAGGACCAAGAAATCCAGGAATTGGGAAGCATAGATGAGAGTTTGGATGGAGGCTTGGATCGTCAGGTAAATAAAAAACGTATTACATAATTTAATCTTAATTTAATTAAAAAAAAGCAGTTGTATAAACAGATAATCTTAACATTGTATCTTGCCAAGATACTTTTCCATTACCAGTAAAATAAGTCATATATTCTTGTCTATTTGCTTTTGCATCAAGTGCCTGACCTCTTCTGTCAAAATCTGTAGAGGACATAATTGAACATCATTTACCTCATTCTGCATTTTTTGACATATCGTGTGTTTGCTTGTTTTCCGAATCAAATGAGGTAGGTCTTATGTATTGGTTTTTTCTCTTTATTGAATAGTTGTGTAGAGTACAAATCGCCAATACAACATATTGTATATTTAATGGCTTCATATTTACAACAGTATGTAGCACAAGAAATCTTGCTGCAATAACGACCTCTTGATAGTCGATAGTTGTAGATGCGGTTTTCGTAGGTAAGGTTTTTGAGAAAAAGTTTCAAAATGTGTTTCTGGAGAGCAAAAGTTTCGTCACCAATAAATACAAAATTCAAATTTTTCTTTGCATTCATGTCTTTCAGGCAATTTAAATTTTTCCTCTATCAGATGTTGATAAAAGATGTATGTTGCAAAACTCCCCATCAGAAATTCTTCCATTTTGACTGCATCTACATATATAAATTCATGAATGGCATTAACCAAGGCCATTAACACAATACTGTAGAAGTGCTTATAATTATAGTATTGGGCTCCAGTTTGTGGTGGCGCCCAAATTCGGATGTGTTTTCCATCCATCGCACCACCACAGTTAGGTATTTGCCATTTTCTTCAAATTCTTTAGCAATTTCTTTCCACTCTTCCTTTGTAGACAGGAACTAAAAAGAATAAATTCAATTATTATTATTTTACAGGGTCAAGTGTATCCACCACGCACAGCAGTAATACCTCAATTAACACAGGTTTATTACTAAAGAGCGGCAAACAAAAAAACAAAAAACGAAGATGCGACTGAGCATAGACAATTTTGCAATTTTGCAGCAACGTTTTGGCAAGTGCTACCAACAACGAAGTTTTAGATGACAGCGTTGCGTTTGGCGCTTATGTGGGGATCAAAGCTCAAAACTATTACGGACATGTCCCAAAAAATGTATGCGGAAATACTAATTACGCATAGTCTTGCAAAACCGTAATGAGCTTATTATCACAGGTACGATAGTTACTGATCATAGAGAACCGTCCTATATCAACACATTTTGGCCCCCCATCAAGTAAACCGGCCCAAATGTCCTTAAATTCAACTACTGATACTGCACCATCGGCTGCGACACGTGATGTGCCATCAACATCTATATCCATGCTTAGGACTGCTTCCAGTCTATTATTCAAATTTCACAAGGTTGTAGATAATATACTTGTTAGTTACAACGTTTTGGTTTATTTTAGAATGTACGTGTTTTGTAGTAAAGAAATATTGCTACTTACCTGTTTGAAGAACTTCATATATCACTCTGTACGTTTCTGGAATTATGTATCCTAAAGCTTGCGCTGATATACCTGTGCTAAATTTTAAGTCTTCATAGCTACGGCCAGTTGCCAAAAACCAGAGGGTTGCCATAAGCCGTTCATTTGGAGGGTTACTCTCAGGCATTACAGTATTTTTTCTTAAGATAAGGTTCTAAACGGTATAGAAGGTCATCAAAAGTATCAGCAGTCATCCGTAAATAATTTTTATAGTCCTCACGTTCATTAACGCGTAATTCTTTTAAAGTTTTATATCACTATATTTCTCTCTTTCACGTAACCATTTTTTTTTGCCATACACGTCGTTTCGATTTTCATAATTATTTACAAAAGTTGTATAGTATATTAGAGCACTAGTACTAGTAATAATAACTAGTTTTCTTTCTTGTTAGTTTGCGACATTTTCAAACTACGCACACTTTGAACTGTGAACTATAAATGTAGTTGGTGTGGCTCGCTACCTCTTTAAATTTCCAAACAGCCAAGAGCCATGCAAATTCGGCACGTAAATCGTCAACTTCTTCCATAAACAGTCAGATTTACTCGTGGTGAACCAGCACGACAGATAATTCGTATGGCTGATGTGGATGTTTATGGTGTCGCTCGTAAAATAGCGTGACGCTACTCGCCAAAAATGAATATGCCACTTTTGCTTTTGCAAATATGTCAAAAAGATGTGTTCGTCTATGCCTAGCTATTAAAAGCACTGATTGCTATTTTTGTTAATTTGTTGTTTGAGTGTCCCTTACTGCGTGGTCATAAGTTTCAATTAATGGCTCAACAAAATACAGAAAAGAAACATTTCTGAAGTATAGAATGTTACCAAAAATCAAGAAAACAGTGAAAAACAAAATATCTCTAAAACAGAAAATCGGACACCTACTTATATGACCTTTTTTGTAGAAAATGAGGGTCATTAGTATCTTTCTCTTTTCATAGAACACCCTCTATACTTATGTGACATTTATTTAACTACAGTACAGTTGCTGAAAATCTGCCAAAACTATATAGCAAAGCACAAATGTATAGTGAGTCGGCTTTATAACTGTTTAAGTAACAAATCTAATTATTGTAAAACAACAAACGATATTCTAGGCACATGCTCAATCCTTGTGCGTTTTCAATATAAAATGTTTCCAGGAAAGAGTTAAGCCAAGGCTTTACAACTTTCTAGGGGTGAAGACAAGATCATGGTCAGTGTAGTGTGGATTGACAGTAAGAAAAGGCAGGTCAAGTCTAACTTTACCAGTTGCAGAAAAAGTAGTGTAAAAATTCAGAGAGGTCATTAACAATTTGTTTGTTCCACTGTTGGATGCAAATGTTGATGAATAATCCTAACATTTGAACCATGGAAAAAGGTAACGGTAGTATAAGAAAATTGATTATGACACTAGGTGTCGCAAAACTTACTGTTTGACTATGATGTGCCCCTACAGTAGGGAAGTAGGAAGACTCCTAAAAGAGTCCCAAATGAACAGAAACAGCTGTCGGGTGATTCTCGGTGATTGTTTGCTATTGTACAATCTCTTGCAGAACTTACAGCAGGCAATTCGAGATTTTAATTTTGCTAACACTAGGTTGGCTATAGGTAATTATTGAAGGATCGATTTATGTAACTGCTTTTACTTATCTGTCGACAAAGTTCTTAATGCGAATGCATTTACGTACGTGTTCATTAACACGAGTCGACATTAGGTGTCGCAAAACTTACTATTATGATCAATGTTATTTAATTGCTGACATATTGGAACACATTTTTGAGGGGGTAAACACAAGCTTGTTATGTTTGGTACACAACACACTTGTAACTGTGGCTGATACTTCTTGCTTTCGATTATATGGAACACACAATTTATCTAAAATTTTCTTTTTCTTACTGACAGCATAAATCATGATACCTACATACGGTAGAAGTGGTGTTTTTTCGTCAAGAGAATATGGCGGATACTCGTTTTCATCTTTAAGGTGCGGATAGACTGGCTAGCTACTTGCGACAAATTTCGCATAAATGACTTCCATGCCTGTGAGGCCACGGGCCGTTTTATAAACTGTAGTGCGGAAAAAGTAGGGATAGTAGTGGATACGTAGATTTTACTAGTACCTGACCCACTTTTTTCAACTTAATTTTTGTCATTTCTTGCATAAATTGGCTTCCGGAAAATTTAATTGACGTCTGTTTGAAACTTATTAGCAATTCACTGTAAACAGCTTTTCTTAATTCTATTTCTATTACAGTGTTTCAATAACTAAGTTATCCATTGTCTAGTACTCTAGTCCAATCGTATTGGTAGATGTTTGAAGTTTTTCGTACGTATATCTAGGTGTTAATCTACTACGAGAAAAACAATATCTTCAACAACGTATTTATAATTGTACGGAGTTGTTCGTGCCGTACTTCGTTAAAGATTTATGTACAGGATGTAACACGAAGAGTTTTGATTAGAAGTTATGGAAGACATGATTCTATTAGATTTTAAAAATTACACCAGTAGTGGTTTCCGAGAACGTGCAAATACAATAATACCATGAATGAGGCACTTCTCGTTATACCAGAAGTAGAGTCCATCTTGCTTTTTCAATAGAAATAAGTATTTTTAATTCATTTTAGAATTCTGCTGTAAGTTTAAATATAATTTATGTACCTATAATTAACTATTATTGAATATTTTTAAAATTTTATCTAAATACCGAGTTCTTAAGAAACAACGATATATCTGTAATTACTAATCAGTAATCCGTAAATAAGTAGGTCTTGCAAATTAATCCTTGACGTTAACAAACGATGAACCTTACAGGGCAACATGTCTAACTAAAATCATTTATAAGTTGCTTATTTTAAATAGAACATCCTGTATTTTATGAAGTGTGCTGAATCGTTGTTTTTTATGAAAATTTGTTTGTTATTTGCAGTTCTTATACTAAATCTAACCGTTTTAGAAATATTTAGTATTTGTGTAATTATTGTTTTACTGCAAAAATTAAATTAAATAGGCGTGTTGGTTGTCATGGCTTGTTTATTTACACACCTTCTGTCAAAAAACGACATTTCTTAAGAACTAGGTATTCAGATAAAATCTTAAAAATATATTAAAATATTTGTTAATATGGTTAATTTTAATTTAATTCTAAAATGAAATATAAAAGTACTAGTCACCATTTAGTATAAGCAAGATGGGCTCCACTGGTGTAATTTTAAAACACTAATCAAATTTTGTCTTCCATTTCTTCTAATCAAAACTCTTCGTGTTACATTTTGTATAAACTTACTTTTTCAACCCCACACTTGATTGCATCAGATGTTCTAGGCATTATTATCGAGAACTTTTACCTAATCTAAATTCACATTGGTTCAGTAGTTTTAAGGGCCAGTTGCACAAACTCGGTTAAATTTAACCGTAGGTTAAAAACAATAGTATCCAAGGAGTTAAACACAGTAACGATTGTTTTAACCTACGGTTAAATTAACCAGTTTATGCAACTAGTTCATATGTAATGAGCGTACGTTTAGTGACGTATTTGTGATAGTGGAGATATTAAGGTATTACTCTACTACTCTACTTACCTTCTTTCCACCTCGCTACAATTTAGAAATGTTATAACCAAATCATATAAATTTGATGCTATTGGCTAGCAACAGACACTTCTACAGATTGCTCTGTCTTTACCAAAAACTTATTTACTTTGATCCAATTTATTAACCTAACCTCCGCCGGCCTTCTGACTTATTTTTTGAGAACCTGCCCATAAAAATTGTTATTAATTAAACTGTTGACCATCTGTATACTTACTCGTCAAGTGGTTAGTAAGACCGATGACTCAAATCCGCTGTTCTGAAAACAACAACTGCTACTGTCTCTTAATTTACAACTACCGTATGGGGTCCAGTGAATCAACTCTGCCGCATCATCCGTACTAGTGGCAACCTTAACCTTAAAGATCTAAACCTGGTGACCGATTTACATTTGGGTATATTTCAGGCAACTGTTTATTAAAAATCCTGTATTTAACCGTTAACAACTCGCCAGTTACTTACCTAGAGTCCTAGTCAAAGCATCGCCAACTACGTTTAATTAAAATCTAAAGCCACAAACACCAATATTAAGATCGTCCCAGTTCGACTGCACTAGGCTAGATAAACCGTAGGAGAGTTTGTTGAAACCGAGGGCAAAACCAAGTTGGTGTACAGTAGCTACTCAGAAACACCGAGCTTGTTCAGCGACAAATAAAGGAGTGGACTGGTCTTTTCTAATACAAACCGACTAGGTTAAATAAGGTGAACTTCCTGTGTTTAATAGTCTTCGATTCAAAATAGATACCTTTTAATTAATAAAACGTAATCGATAAGATTTTTCTTAAAATTAATCAATACAGATACAACTCCTTAAACAACCATCACGAGTCTTCTCGGGCATTTATAAGTGTTATGTGTCAAAAGAAGAAAGGTCTACTTTCTCGGCGAAAATAGGCATTGAAAATTCCACACTCTAGTTATATAAACATAAAAAACGTAAAATTATTTAATTAAATATACCAATGTAGTAAATGATTCAGTTTGGCAGTATTTTATTTATTTCTTGTATGCAAAAATATTAGTAACTATAATGTTTGTAAATAAAGTGTAAAACCACACTGGAGGAGCTACGTAAGTCAAAATTATATTGACGTAAGCCAAAAATACTTTTTTCTTAAATGACACCGTGTACATTTTTGATGTATTCTTGTAAGGCATTTTTCTTCATACAGTAACGTTAAAATAATAATATTGCCATGTTATTCCGCATCCCAGGGTTCAATAAAATTACAAACGATAATAAAAGTAACAAGTGCACCCACCGAATAAGATTAAACATTCAAATAATTGAAAAGGTGAATTTTAATACGTACCTTATGTTCGATTGAACTAAGTAAAATTAAAGTGCATGTGCCATGGACATTTAATAAAAGGCCGAGGGTGAGAAAGAAGGCCTTAACAACCAGCAGCAGTGAAGATACAACTGAAGTATATCGTGAATAACGATGTAACCTGAAAAGGACAAAAGACATCTCGTGTAATAGGGACACGTATAAATAGTACAAACTAATTAATGCCAACATTCTGTTGTTGTATGGATAAAATAATGCTCTACAAGAATCCATAAAAATATGCACGGTGTCGTTTGAAAAACAAAATTGACTGTCGTAACTTTTAGCATACGTCAATATACACAGTGTGTAAAGCCAAATGAAAGAAATTCATTACTTCGGTTACCGTACATATTTATAAAAAATCTCGAAACACGTCAAATATAAATTATAAATTGACATTCTTCAACGTAAAAATGTGATCGCTACTGTCAACCCCTAAATTTTTAAATGGAAATATAAGCTTCTTATCTATCAACCATGCAGATTTGCTTTTTGCTTATTGTCTCTCACGCATTGACCGTTGTTGTTCCTGATAGTAAGAAGGGAGTCTTTTGATCTTCTTTGTTGCATGGTAGAAAGAATCAATATCTTTATATATTGACAATTTTTTTAAGTACACACTTTTCTTGAAGTTTAAGGATTTTTCTTTTAGGATGGTGTGTCTTGTTCATGTAGGGATACATTAAAAACTTTCCCAACAACAGGTTTATTTTTGTTTACTTTAATTAGTTTTTTGTTTAATCAGTAATACACAAGTATACAATCACATGATTCCACAAATAGACGGTTGATCCAATTTATGGTAATTGTTGTTTTATTGTTAACTTTTTGTATCAATTTGTATAAACCATAGATAGGTTATACGATTAACTTACTTTCATCATTAAGCATCAGATCAAAAAATTGTTTAAACAAAAGTTGTGTAAGTATTATTATATTAGAAATCATTGCTCAGTTACATAACTATGATTGTGTATCATACTTGCTCCAAAACTCATTTAAATATGTTGGCTTACACCTGATAAAGGAATTACTTTAGGATGGACTTTCACCAATAACTAGAGTTTTTGTTGAACGCAACATAACTACCATTATAAAGAGTCCAGACATCATACCATCTGACTACCACAAGTTTTTCAAAACACACAATCACAGTTTCTCTCAATTCTTTGCACCGAACTGACCCGACTCCAAACTGGTCCGGAACCGAAACGTCCCAACACCGAAATGGCCGCACCATATACTGTCCTAGACCGAAATTTTATGTCGTTTACCCAAATAAAATTGATTTTTCTTTAAAGAAATATTGATTGGATCGATAATAATCGTAATACGGGAACGTAAAAGATAATGAATGTACCATTCCATTATTTGAAGACTATAGTCGTTTGATAAAATGTACTAAAATTATGTTGTTTATTTTATACCTTCTCGGTTTTATCCACTTGAACCTTAACAGTAATACAGCCTTTTAAATATTGAAATATTGAATTTTTTAAATTAACAAAACCTCGTCCTAATTTTGCATTCATTTTTTTCTCCATTTTTTTTTTGAGAAAACGTTAAATTAGTTTTTGAAACGTATTTTTTCAAATCCCTAAAAGTCCAACATAAATTTCTTATTGTAATGTAATGAATGTCAATAGAGTAAGTTAAAAATGATTAAAAAACCATTTCTTTCTTCTTAAATCGCTCTTGGTTTAAACGTGACATCTTCTTTATCTTTAGTTGTTCAAAACGGAAATACTTCTCGATAAAAGTGTACTAAAATTATGTTTGTTTTAAAACGTTCTTTTATATCTTCCTCGATTTTCATCCATAAACTTTGATGAAGACAGTAAATGCAAACTCGACTGACTTAATACTTCGAAATATACGGAAACAAATAATCCGACATTAAAAACGTGCGCGGAATAGAACAAAGAATCGATGCAAACGTGGTAATACGTATATATTTTTTGGAAGAACAGACAAAAACATACGTCAAGAAATATTAAGTTTCGGTAATATTAATAATACGTTGAACAGTTACGCAATTTACAGTCTACCAGAATTTATTGACGTCTATATGTATTAGGTAAACATTATTACAACAGTGGCTCGTTCGCCAACAACACAGCTTATATTAGGGTGCAGAAAATGATGATTTATTACTTTTACGTTTACGAGTAAATGACGTGTGTAAATAGAATTTATCACATCAAGATGGCGTTCTATATTGTCTATCTCCCAGTCACCTGCATGTTCAAACGCCACACACATACCCAATCACACACTTTTTATTATTAAACGAAAGAATCAATAAGTCAACTAATAAAAATACCAATTTGCTTCCAAAAAAAAAAAACAAAATCAGAAAGTCATGAAATTCGCTACTGGTCATCAATTTAAATCTATTGACAAATGTCGTTAACAAAAGCGTACATAGGCTTGGACTGTGTCAAGTATAAAGCTATAAATCCTTTGCAAATGCTAATTAATATATCAATCACTAAAGCAAATTGCCATTAATCAATTATCCAGATCGTAAAAAAAACTTTTCGACTATTTTATTACAAAGGATTGTCTGGTAATGCTTTTTTTCCTCGTAGTAATTATATTACGTTCGCTTTCGATTTTGGGTTAATGATAGCGGCCTGTACGTACTTAATGTTTTTAGCAAGAAGCGCAAACGGCGAAGTTTAATTTTATAGCCTTAATCCATTTTTCAGTGAGTTATAAGTGGATTTGGAGTTTAATTTACGTAGGGGCGAACTGAATACTTTTCAATGTATTTAAATCTATAAAAAACATGATTCTACAATAAAAAATTATCTTAATTAATTACTTGGTACGAGGGCTTTGAGTTTATTATGAGTATTATATCAGGAAGATTGGGAAATTTATTTTAGCGTTAAATGAATTGCCGCAATAATAAAATTAAGGCCGCCTACTCGCAAAACAAATAAAACTCACTTGTATTTACAGTTCTTCGAGTTAAACCGAAAAATCCGTAATAATTAAATGTAACATTAAGGGAGGTATTGCTGAAAACAACAAGTGAGGCCATAGAGGCCATTGGGCAAGTTTACGAATGGTCCGATTTTTGTGTAGACTTATCTTGTCACTCACAAACTGTTTGAAATACTACACTTTTTGTTCTGATGAACGTGAAATTGAGAGTTTTAACAAAGAGTATATGATTTTATATGTAATCAACATTTTCAGTTACTATTAGATACGGCATATGATTCTTCATTAAGTTCCTCTGACGAAGAGAGGAACCAAGGAAAAAGAAAAAAAGAATTGAAAGCTACATGCAGTTTGTACAAGAATATTCTAATGAAGAATATTAATCTCATTTAGAATGGAACAGACAACGGGATATAAATCATATCTATAGTCTATAGTCATATAGTTAAGTTATAAGACGTAGACGTGTGTAAATCAAATCATAAAGTAAGTAAAAGTTATTGATTTAATAAAAGTGAAAAGTGTGTTTGTCTGTTAACTCGAGCTATCAAAAATAGGTGACCGCAGGTCACTCTATCTGTACGTATATTTTACTCTTAAATAATATATTCGCAAATAAAATCTTTTTCTTTTGCGAATACCAATATTTAAACACAAATAAAACGTTAATAACATTTATTGTTTCGTCGTGCAATTATCTATAACATATTTTTATTGATTTTCAAAATGCCAATCATAAATATTGATGTTTGCTCAATGTGCGAAAATGATATTGAGGTGTCTGATAAGCCTATAATTTGTGAAAATTGCAAAAATGCTATGCATGCTGATTGTACAAACCTTAGCCGGTCTGAAAAAACTACTATTCTGTCTGAAAAAAGCGAGTGTTTTTCTTTTGCGAGAAATGTTTCGATAAACGGACATCGACACAAGATTTGATGTCTATCATTGCGGACTTGAAATCAGTCATAATTGAATTAAAGAAAGAAGTAGAAGAACTTAAGAATAAGTCTAGATATAGTGAAAACCCATCGACAATTGAATCCGTTATGGAAGAAATGTACGATCGGAGACGTAGAGAAAAAATGTAATTGTTTATGGTCTGCCGGAGGAATCTTCTGACAATTCCAAAATCATGATGAAAAGGCAGTAAAAGAACTTATTGATAAAGTTGCTCCACATATTTCAGCAGAGAACCTGAAACCATTTAGACTTGGAAGACTTGCAGATTCCTTGAAGCCAAGACCTTTAAAGATAAGACTTAAAACGAAATTGATTGTCTTGATTTACTTCGTTGTGTATCAACTGCTAAGCGAAATTCAGCAATTAATATGGCCATTTCAGTATCTAAAGACAAAACTCCAATGGAAAGAGAATTCTTAAGAAAACTTAAACAAACGCTTAGCGAAAGAAATACAGCTGGAGAAAAAGATCTGACTATAAAGTATATAAATGGTATTCCAAAAATAGTACCTCTGAGAAAAAACTAATAACTGGCAGGCAAACTCCTCTTCTTATTTATTATCAAAATGTGCGTTGGTTAAAATCTAAACTAAAAATCTTTCTCTTTCTGTATCTTGTTCTGATTATGACATACTTATATTAACTGAGACAAATTTAAATGAACACATCAAAATATCTGAACACAGAGGTGTAGATACTAGTAATAAAATTTGTGGCGGAGGTGTTATGATATTAGTGCATAGAAGTTTAAAAAGTATCCAGATAATATTTCAAGAAAAATCAGTCGAACAAGTGTTTATCTCTGTAAATTTTTCTCATGGCAACATTCTTTTTGGAGGCGTATACATACCTCCTGCTTCAAACATCGAAAATATGAAAACACTGTACATCTCTTGAAACTATACTATTTGCCAAAAATGTGTACAGAGAATTTTTATATTTGGTGACTACAATATTCCAAATTAAATTGGTGTTGTCCCATGGAGGTTGATAAACTTTCTGGTGCTGCGAAAGTACTTCTAGATTCATATACTTCAAACGGTCTCTTTCAAATTAATACAGTTACAAATGTAAATCAAGATATGTTGGATTTAATTTTCATCGATAAATGACATTCAAGTAGAAGAGTCTGAGCCCTACTAAAATCTGAAGACTACCATCCATCACTAAAAGTAGTAATCAATAATAATAGTATCTTACATCTAAATCAAAATTCTGACTCACTAATTGCGATAAGAGACTTTGATAATTGTGACTATGGGTTGTTAAATTATTATTTAGCTTCTACAAATTGGTGTATCTTACGTAGTTTTAGTGTCAATGAAGCTTATAAATTATTTATAAGTATTTTAAATTATATCTTAGATTTAATTGTTCCCATAAAATTTATCAAGATAAATCACAATTATCCCGTTTGGTTCAGCAATGAGCTAAAAAACTTGTAACTAAAAAAATTAGCACATTTAAGATATAAAATATCCTTGTCGGACGATGACTATAACTATTTTTCGATTCTTAGAGCTAAATGTAATTCAATATCAAGACGTGACTACAAATTACATATAAAAAATGTGGAAAATTCTATTATATGTAATATCAAACATTTTGGAATCATGTAAATGCGTACCGCAAAGATAAATCCTACTTTCCCGATAAAATGTTCTTAAATGAAAATGAAGCAAATTCTCCATCTGAATCTGCTAATTTGTTTGCAGATCACTTTAGTAATGTTTTTAATCCTTTGACAAATACTAATGTACATTATAATATGGAAACAAACTTGTGTCTTGGCAATATCTTAATATCTGTTGAATCAATAACAAAAAATTGTCTTCCTTAGATGTAAAAAGGACCAGGTCTGGATGGTCTTCCACCCAAGTTTTTGAAACAGTGTGCTACTTCTCTCTCTTTTCCTTTTTTATATAATATTCATAATGCATATAAATTAGATCAACATCTTCCAACAAATACATCTTCATCTCTTTGTCAAGAACTTAAATTTGTCAAACTTAAAGAATCGCTAGAACGTACTTAGATCTAGTATTTCTATACAAATATTTAATTCACATGTTGATTGCCCTGATTTATTAAGTAAGATAATACTGCATGTGCCAAATATCAGTACTCGCTCAACACATCCATTTTGCAAAATCCTTTTATAGAAGAAATTATCTATACAATAGTTTTTTCCCTCGATCTTTCAATGCAGCCAATGCTTCTGGAGATGTTTGTTTTTCTCTCACCTTAGCAAACTATAAAAACGAATACATGCATTAGTTTGTGAGTAACTATGTTTATTCTGTGTTCTAATATTAAAGATTAAATGTATTGCGGTGTTCTTATGTACTTTATTTTTATTTTTTTGTTTTTGGTTTTTCAATTTTTGGTTTTTAAACTTATCTACCTTTAAGAATGTAAATGTATTTCATTTTGAGTGCAATAATTAAACACACTCTTTGTTTCTTTATTGCGGATTTTAATTTTTATTTTTAGTATTAATATTAAGTAGAGTTGTATTATGAAATACTTTATTTCTAATATTGTATATATTGTATCTAGGGTATGCCTGCCCGTTAAATAAATAAATAAATAAATAAATAGGTAAAAGAATGAACCTAAATGAATTTTATTTCCATAACGAATCATGTTCACGATACTTATGGCATTTAACTTAACCTCCAACAAAAGCAGTATAACTGATGTTTTATTTAAGTTATAGTAGCTATATTTCCAGATTTAATAGCAAACTCTGGTTTCCTGCTATAGCATGCGAAAGATAGAGAAAAACTACTTCAGAAAAAGCTTTCCTTCAAACGCTGTAGAAAATCAAAGGAAACTATCGTCAAATATGTATCTGACAGAATTAATATTATTAATAAGTCGTTCATAGATGTGTATTGTATAGAACCTGTACATATAGACTTCTCAGAAAGTCCACAATTTATGCCAAAATGCATGATCATCCTAATATCATTAGAGATAAATTTATAATTAGACATAGTGCATATCGAAATCTGCATTGGTTAGCGACTTCATTTAGGGCCAGTTGCATCAAACTGGTTAAATTTAACCGTAGGTTAAAAACAATAACATCCAAGGATTAAACATAGTAACGATTGTTTTTAAGCTACGGTTAAATTTAACTGAGTTTGAATGCGGCTGGCCCTTCAATACTTCGGTAATTTAAGTGACAATCAAAGAGATTTTAATACTAAATTGTCAGTCACCAGGATGAAAACGCTTTGGGTTTATTAAAAGAAAGATTTAGTCGATTAAGAAAACTTGAAAATACTGACAAAGTAAAATATTAACGATTTCAATCAACCTGTTCTATTGAATTGTAACAATAAATATGAAAAACAGACACAGTTATTTGACTTAATGTATAATTAAAAAGGAGGTAATATTTAAAATAAAAAATACATATTTTTTTTTAAATCCTAAATAAAAATTCTTAAATAACAAAAACCAAAAAAAAATTCTTCAGTACAAAAACTTTTAATAAAAATGGTTAAACTACTTAAATATCATAATTTGTCAGTTTATAACAATTTTTCTTTTGATAAATATTATACTTTTCTAATAGGTCAAGTTTTCTTTTTCATGTTGAAGCTTTGGTCCTTCTAGTTTCATTTTTCTAAAACTTATTAAATTGTCTTCAAATTTTTTGTGTAGTTCGACGTTTAGATTACAAAGACTTATTGCTTTCAGTTTGTCCTGTATTTGTAATATATTCACCTTCAGAGCTAGTACTAGTTTTTACAGATTGTTCTGTAAGTTAATACAAAACTTGAACTTATAGCATGACTGAACGAATTAGGATGTGTTCCTAATAATTTCATTCATTAAATTAAAAAATAAAATCGAGATGGTCCTTGGATCAGTTTTATTACGTACATCTTTCGCTCGTCTTTAGCTTTTATTCAGACCATTCCACTTATTTTGGACAAGTAATGCATTAACTATGTTCTTCCTGCTTAACAAATCGTTTACTGCACTTCCAAAATGTCTTTTCTTTTTGAAGATTATTATTTAGGTCATCTAAGTGCGTAGCCATGGAAGCTATTGAATGTTGAGCGATTTTCTTGCACAACTCAATAATTTATTTTCATATCACTCATCTTGAAATTAAAAAAGACAAGTTTCAGTAATAATTAAGAATAAATATCAATCTGTGGAGTATGTGTTCATGCAGTTCATTTATGAGAATTTTTCATTAATTACCTGTGGTTGCAAGTACAAATTCTTCTCACTTAATTAAAGTAATATTGCATTCCACTTTCAGAATCAAACAGTTCGAAGACACGTTCTTCCTCAGCATTTGCCATCATTTAATAATTTGATATTTGCATGTACTGCGATGCACAAGCATTCGCAGACATAACCTAATTAACACAAATAATAACAGCTACAGAATAGAAATACATAGAGCATATCTTAGTCTGTGATCCAACTGTATCCCAAGCCAAAGCTATTTTTTTTTTTTGTTTTCAAGAGGAAAGAAGAAGGAACTAAACTGAGCTTCAAGCCATGAAATTAAAACAACAAACGGTCCGCTAGTCTTCAACAATATGGGCACAAAATACTAATACTTCGTTACGGACAAGTTTCACTAGATGTCGGAACGTTTGAAGTCGGTGATCCTACAGAAATTGTGCGCTGTACCCACGCGCAAGAATATTATTCATGACTTGAGCGGAGCGGTTATAGGAAGCTTACTATTTTTTAGCAGTGGCATTTCGCGATATACCACACAATCGGAAATCGACGAATTTACTTTAGCTGCATCTTGGCTACTCCTGGCTGCGTGTGGGTACAGCGCGAACACCAAAATTATCGCTCAGTGAAATTTCTGTATGAACGCAGTGAATATATTTATTATTCTGTACTATGGGTTTATAGACGCTACATCAACTCACATCCATCAAAAGGTTTACACCTATTGCGATTTTAAAAAGTCACTACCATACGGAAAAAGCTTTTTCGGCAACCGTCCGGGACATACCCACTTTCCGGACGCTTTTTCTTTGAGAAAGTAGCATTTCCCGGCCCAGTCCGAGAAGTACGTACTTTCTGGACTAGGCCGGGAAGGATCACGTCGTTGTTGTCATTGTAAATATGAAAATTATGGTAGGTATGATAAATGCAGTTGATCATTACCATAGCAACGAAGTAACGGCTGACTGTTCATATGAAATTAGTTGTCCAAAGTTTGCATGTTTTTTGATCGCAATTTGCAATAAAATATGGAAAACAGCAGCGATAGTGACTTTGAAAATGTGCCTTGGGAAATTTCCAATATAGCAGCTGCTGCTACAGTACAATTATTGGCTGAAAATCCATGTACGAAAACGTTTATGATTCGTTCACGGAATAACTGGATATGAAGCAATGCAAAACTATTACAGAAGATGTAATTTTGGCTTATTTGGCGCAAAAATCTAAAACTGTCAAATTCTCTACTCTGTTGAGCATGTACTCTATGTTGAAAAGTACCATTTTAGTAAAGACAAATGTAAACATAGCAACTTTTCCAAAGGTTATCACATTTCTTAAAAGGAAGAATGTTGGTTCAATGCCAAGAAATCAGAAGTCTTCACCAGTGAGCAGATCAACAAATTCATTAGGAAAGTGGATAATGAAACATATCTAATGCTGAAGGTAATTTTAACAAAATGGGTTAGCCGGTGCGTGTAGACGAGAAGAACTAACAAAAATGTCAATTGATCTAATAAACGACAAGAAAGACATGTTGCCTGTGAAAATACCGGATTCCAAAACACACATTGAGAAAACTTTTGTTGTAATCGGGCAAGAAAATTTGTTGTTGTATAGGTGACATCCATCCCATACTCCACATAACAGATTATTAATGAATTACAAAAAGGAAAATGTTCGATTCAGCCTGTTGGTATCCACAGTTTTGAAAGTCTCGGAATAAAAATAGCAGAATTTTTACATTTTTACCCAATCCTAAAAATTACACGGAAACTGAAACCTTGTTCTGGCTTCAACAACAGGAACTTAAATATACCAAGCATTTCAAACAAATTGAATCCCTTCAATATTAGCAATTGCTCGAATTTTAATATAAATATTAATATAAATAAGGATTAAAATGTTTACGTTAACATGTAGTATTTTCTGTTCTGTTCTGTTTAATTCAAATAAGAATTAAAATGTTCATGCTCTACGCACAAGTTATAGTGGTATCAGAGATATAAAAGAAATATAATGATTGTTTGGCTATCTGTCAAATATTCTTTAATATAACTTGAAGAGAAATAAGATACAGCATAGTGAAAATAAATAAATACACCACATTAAAACAGTGAGTAAAACTTCTAATTGCTTGAAATATTTTAAGGTTAAATTAGATTCAAATAAGGACAATAAAGTGAAAAATAGATAAGTGATAAGAAAATATTAATACCTCAATAAAATGCACAACAAAATTTTAAATAAGCAACACACAATATGCCGAAGAATACAATTTCTATACACTTTGATTTATTTTTTAATTGTTATTATAAGTTCAAGTCGTGGTGTAAGAGTTCTACTTTGATTGCACAAGAGTGCACTCCACCCTTGCTGTAGCTGGAAGTAAAAAATGCCTCCTCTTTGTTCCAAATGCGCTGAGAATTTCTCATCAAGAACAGCAGGACTTAATTGTTCAGGGCCTTGTCAAAAACCGTACCATTTCTCATGTGCTACCTTACCTGTTGAACTGGTAAATTATCTTAAAAAAGTGTCCTGGTCTTACATGGCGTTGTAAGGATTGTATTCATTGCAGCCATTGTTGATCTTAATCAGTAATCAATAATAAAGTCTGTGAAATAAAATCGAAACTTATTTTCGATTTAACATCAACTTTGAAGATACTAAAAGAAGATGCTTTAGGAGTCATTTCTAATAAAATTAATGAATTTTTTGTAAACTGCTGATCATTAGATTTAGATTCCTCAAATAGCAAACGCTCCTATGCAAATATTGCTGCTGCAGCGGCTCAAACAAAGGTTCTAATAAAACCAATGGATGACAAACAGGGTTCTGATAAAACAAAGTCCAATGTTCTGAGTAAAGTTAATTTAATTGCATCGAAAATCGAAGTTAAAAAGGTTAAGACGATAAAAAAAGGTGGTATAGTTGTCAGCTGTGCAGGTAGCAACCAATCTGCTAAGTTATTAAAAGAGGCCGAAGAAAACCTTTCGGAAAAATATCAATTGAAGCAACTCAACCCAACTCCTATTAAGTTACATTGTTGGTTTAACAGAAGAACTAGACCCCGATGTTATTATGCAGTACTTGAGTTACAAAATAGTGATTATTTTTACAGAAGACACAAAATGTCATATTTTATCTGTTTCACCTGTGAAAAAAAATCTAAAATATTTCAGGTGATTGTAAATACTGATGCGGTGCTGTACAACAAATTACTTGAAACTGGTCATATTTAAATTGGCTTCGACGGATGCTCTGTCTATGACGGCATGGAACTCAAAAGATGTTTTACTTGTAATGGCTTTAATCACTCTTCGGCAACTTGTCCATCCAAAAACTCCCTGGTTTGTCCACTTTGTGCAGATTTTCATTGCGTACGTGACTGTAAAGTAAAGGATGTTAACAAATACAAATGTTCAAATTGTGTCTACTACAATAATGTGAAAAAATTGAATGTAGTGTTAATGCTGCATGGGATCGTAATAATTGCACTGCTTACTCCCTGCATCATACATTACAACAAAATGTATTCGGACTTGATGTAATAAAAACAGGTCTCAATTCAAAAACTTGTAAATAACTCAATTAAATTAACATGTGACAAACACTGTTCTCAAATAGACAATAGTTCATATATGTCGGTGTCAGATTTTAGAGTAGGGCGTATTAATATTAGGGCTTTATCATCATCATTCAGCGAGTTGTCTTCTTTATTAGCATCTAACAATTTTAATATTTTTGCCATCTCAGAAACCTGGTTAGATTCTAAAATTGATGACAATTTGCTGACTGTACCTAACTTTAATTTAGTTCGAGTAGATTATGCAACTAAGGGAGGCGGTTTGGCAATGTACATTTCTTGCAATTTTAGATATAACATCATGATAATTGATTACATCTACGCTACCAAACTAGAATATGTTTTCATCAAACTTAAAATTAAGAAAATACGTTATGGTATTGGTGTATTTTATCGACCGCCTGATTTAAGTTGTAAATGCTTTAAAGATTTTGAGAACATTTTGTCATATGTCGTTCTTCAGGTGGATGAACTTATTATTATGGGTGACTTAAACGTCAATTTTCTGGATAATAGTAATAACGCATTTAAACTAAAAAACATTTTTTCAACATTTACGATTAAGCAATTGATCAATGAACCTACGAGAATCTGTAAAAATTCGAAGTCATTACTAGATATAATTTGTGTGTCAGAGAATTTACCTAGCTCAAATGTCAACTGTGTAGATGTTGATATAAGTGATCATATGTTAACTTTCGGTATTCTTGATCTTTCGTACACAATCTCTAAACCGGTTGAAATTAAATGCAGATCATTTTGCCATTTTGACCATAATATGTTTATGAAAGATGTTAATAATTTTCAATGGTATGATATAGTAACAATACCTCAAATAAATGACAAATTAATTTCTTTAAGAAGCTTTCGTAGTAACTTTTACGCCAAAAACGGAAGTGTCCTTATACTTACCCATTAATCCAAATCATGATCAAATAAATAAACACAATATATAATAAATTCAAATAATCTAAACTGGAGGTTGATTTTGTAGCCTACAAGAAAATGCAAATCTTTCTTAGTAATGCAATAAAAAATGAACAAAAAGCTTACTTTAAACATCAAATTAATGAAAAAAAAATAATTCGAAAAAATTGTGGTCTTTCTTTAAACAAAACGCTTTATACAAACAAACTCAAAAAACCATTTCATTAAATATTACTAATCCAAATAAGATAAATAAACATTTTGTTCAGTATCTTCCTATTAAAGATATTCCCAAATAATATACTATAATAATATTACGAAAAAATTAACTTTCAAACATATTTCAAGCATTGAAGTAAATAAAATAATTAATTCTTTTAAAATCCAAATGCTGTAGGAAATGATAACATTAGCATCGTCATGTTGAATTTAGTTGGCACAGTGAGTTCAGATATTATTACACATATAATAAATGTTTCTATTGATACAAATACATTTCCAGACACTTGAAAACTGCTTGTATTATACCTTTAGCAAAAATTAATCAAGCAAATGACTATAGTTTGTTAAAGCCTATATCGAATCTCCCAGCTGTAAGCAAAGTTTTTGAAAATTGGATTTCTATTCAAATTTCAGATTTTGTTGAAAAAAATAATATATTACCTATTTTCCAATCCGGTTTTTTAAATCTAAGCACAGTGCAAATACTAATATTTTATAAACTATTAATGACTTTACAAACGCTTGGGATAATAATGAAGTTACTATTTTTGCCGCACTTGATTTTCCAAAGCTTTCTTTAAACAGACCTTTACTTCTTGCTAAATTACATTACTATGGTTTGTCAACTCAAGCTTTAAATTGGGTACAATCATACTTGCATAATAGAAAACAATATTTGAAGCTTTCCGTGAATAGTAAAACACTACGTTCCGATACAATAATTAATGACAACGGCGTACCGAAGGCAGCATTTAGGACCACTTTTCTTATTATGTTTACTGCAGACTTTGATAAAATAAAGATTATTATGTTCCGGGTTGAGCGGTGTTCGTCCTTCCTTCCTACGTTCTCTGCTTGACGTTTCGCTAACCATGCTGTTAGCTTCTTCAGAAGTTACTCTAAAGACTGATGTTGTTGTCTTCTGCTCCTCGTTGTATACCTATTTTCGATCCGCTTTTTTTTTTTTTTTTTTTTTTTTTATACTTCTGTTTGGTGTTGACTAATTTTGTGGTGACATTTGTTTTCTTTGTTTTTTCTTAGTTTCCACGTGTTGTAATCGGTAACCATCTTCTCGATTGAAGTTATTTTTATTTTCATAATTTCTAGGGATTCTCTGATTATCCTTGGATAGTAGTTGTTAGTCCTTGATAGAACTTTAGCTTCCTCAAAGTTGATGATGTGTTTTCCTTTTTCGTGTAGATGTTCTGCGATTGCTGATTTATCTACCGCTCTGGACTTGGCGTCTCGGTGATGTTCTTTTAATCTACATTTTATGTTGCGTCCGGTTTGACCAATGTAGACCTTTCACATGAACAGTCAATTTGTTAGATTCCTTTTGTTAACAGCATGGTTGGGAAACGTCAAGCAGGGAACGTAGGAAGGAAGGACGAACACGGCTCAACCCGGAAGATAATAATCTTAGTGACAACAGTCGTGAAAGCTAACATTCATACATTTGATAAAATACTTACAAAGAAATAGCAAAATCAGAATGTATGATGATGACACCAGTTATATATACACTTATCAGTTTCTAATTTCAGCAGAAGCTATTGCGGAAATGAGCAAAACTCTAAAAAAATGGTTACAATGTCGCATGTAAATGGTTTAACTTTAAACGGAGAAAAAACTAAAATTCTTTGTATCGGCAAAACATCCAGTCGGAAAAAGTGTTTTGATAGTATGAAGTCCAGCAACATCATAAAGAGGCAGGAAATAACATCTTCGGAATCAGTTAAAATAATGGGAATTATAATTAATCAAAACCTTTTCTATGTTGAACAAGTAATATCAAAATGTCGTTTGAGCTATGGCAAATTAAAACTTTTGTATAGATTTAAAATGTTTTACTTTCTCATGTGAAATACGATTTAACATACAGTCTAGTTCTCAGTTCAATTGAGTATGGATTAACAATATACTACGGTTATTTGACAAATGAACTTAAAAACAAGTTGCAAGTTCTTCAAAATAATTGCCTCAGGTTTTCTTTCTTCATACCTAAGCTTAAGCATATTACACCACATTACAGTGAACTTAAAATACTTAGAATAAGTGAAAGGTGTATTTTATTATTCCTGACACTTTTATACAAAATTCTAATGTATAAAACACCCGATTATTTATATTCTTCCATCGACTTTATCAAACACGACCATGAACAAAGGAAACAAGTAGCTAGTATCTCCAAGCATCACTCAGAAAAATTTAAAGGTTCTTTTCAATACTTTTTATATAGTTCATTTTATAATTTTAAATTAAGTCTAAAAATATAATTATCATATAATAAATCTATGTAAATAAGATGCAATGAAAACAAGCTTTACTGATTGCCTCCTATTGACCGCACACAAAGAATTTTGTTTAGGTCAATAAACATTATTATTATTATTATTATACCTAATAAAGAAATAAAGAAATGTGTCGTCTCATTGATTTGTTATTCTACATGGTTTGCCAAAAAAATATTGTACGTAACAAGCCCAAAAATAGTTTTTGGACCCGCAGACTTCAGGACTCGCCCTACGGCTCGCTCCTAGAATTTTGTCTATTTTGTCCAAAAAAAACCCTACTTCCAGACTTGTTACGTAAATTACTATTACACAAAACCAAAGCCTTCTCGGGTTTAATACTCATACGAGCGCAAATTTAAAACAACACAATAACCATTAAGAAATTTGTTTTTAAGTAGTAATGACTTTTTCTTATACACGTGCAACCTATTTCAAGAGTACTCCCCAGAACGAGAAGAAATTAAACGAGTTAGAACATTCTATCTACGACCATTATAGAAAATGCTGAATAAGGCATAACTCGTAGGCTAAATATGTGATCAAAACACACGCTGTGCGTTCTGGTAATCAAATGGCACAGTTAGGAATTTTACTGGAGTAACTGAATAACTACAGTATTATCACTTAAACCTTTTATATATTTTTTAAGAAAAGAACAGACTCTGAACATTTATCATTTTTTAAAAATACAGGGTGATTACGTATGCATTTTCCGTTTAAAATCTCTCGCCACCATTAATTTAAAGAAAACTGTAACACTTTGGCGTAGGACACCTTTATAGATATTCGAAAAGGACATTTTGTTGACGTTATGAATTAATAAAATACAGGGAGTTCCATTTAAAATAAGACCCATATTGCATATAAAATGATCTAATAGTTAACTTGTAAATTCTGAACACCCTGTAAAGAGATGTTTTAATATTTAATAATGGAATATATTCAGTTAATATCCGAATATTTAGACGTAAGAGCAAGATTTGAGACATACTCTATATTTCAAAATAAATTCAAAATGTAAAATTTATGAACCTGCACGCTACTAAAATAACAAAGCTTGTAAAACTTTTACCGTTTTGCTATAAATCTTCGTCCGTTGATGGCGGTTCACCCTGTTTAAATTAATAATGCACCAATGAAATTTGTGAATTTTGAGGATTACCTAACACGAGACAATATACAGGTCATTGTTTAAACATTACGTCTCACCATTTTTACAGATACTAGTACTGACTGTTAATATTGACAAAGCATGGTAAGTGGCAGCGGTCTGGTGACTATGTAAAAGTTTTTATATGGGTCTATGTACGGCCAAATAAACAGTTTGCAGAAAATTCCTTTTGAAGTGGTCGTAGAAAAGTATAGTACGTAAATACCTCACTATAGAAATATCAGATTTTGGGAAGTCGAAACAGAAGTAAGGGAACAATAAACAAAGGCGATAAGAATAGAAACATGGTTAAACAACATAAAACGGGGAAATAAAGGTCTCGGAATTGAGGATACGTTCAAGATATACAAAACCACAATCAAACCAATAATAACGTATACAGCCAAACATTTTGTTTATAGAAGCTGTACACATGATGTTTTATGTTCTCTTCTCTGGCCAAACTCTCGTATTCCAATGGCTTTGCTTTGCTCCACTGTCTCATTCACAAAGAAAGCAAAAGTTTTGTGAACCGATTTTGTTGTTTGAGATCTGGTCTTTTCACCTCCATTTAGTATTATCGGTCGGTTAATAACCTTGAAACGCGAGTATCTAAAAATTAGATTTGATACTGTGTTTTCATAGTAGTTAATAATAGACTGATAAAGTTAACTGGAGGTGAAAAGACAAAATCTTAATTTCAAAATCAGTTACTGTGTCCAAGATATGTACCGTAACCATTACAACTTACACAACATCCTTTGAAAAAAAGCTTAGTTCTCAGACTCGACTCCTCAATTATTACCCTTAATCTCTATTAATAATTCATTTTAGAATTTTAATCTAGACCCTTAATCACACCTTGTAAAACTGCAGGAAATCGATTTTTATTACCTTCCTACGTGGCAACGAAACTATTTTCTTAAGTTTCTTACCTACTTGACAAAAACACAAAAAAAATTATACTTTACAATGTGCATTAATATTTTAAGTTTAATAATTTCATTATTTGCTTATTGTTTTGTTACGTATCGTATATAGTTCATAAATAACAACTGATTAAAACACTTTTAATTTAAAAATTTGAGTAAAGAAAACAGATTTATGACACAATCGCAGAACTTTAAAAAGGAAACAGTCGTTAAAAACTGAGGGAAAAATCCGCTCATGAATTCAAAGTAGTTGTTATTTGTAATAACACCAATTCAATTGCACCAATAACACAAAGATGAAAATGTAAATATGGTGCAAAAGAGAAAAATAAAAGTATTCTTGAACATATAAGAATGAAAATCTGTGAAAACGATACGACTAGGTATGTGACACTGAAAAAAACAAGTAATATGAAAAACTGTAATAGCATAAAATGGATTCAATTTTTGCATTGAAAATCTAGTAGGAACACTTTTATGTAGAAACTTATTCTCTAAAGCTGCATCTAAATACTCGATTTAAAATTTCAAGAATGGTGTTATATCCAGCTTCAAGTGTTTATTTAGCATTTTCTTTTATTGTGTTAATAAAAGTTTAATAATTTATTGCTTTAGATGAATGTAGTTTAACGGTTAACTTTAAAAATGTTATTGATTGTTAAATACTCGGTAAAATTGTTTTATATCAACAAGGAACGTTAATACGTTATTTGCTATAAAATAAAAATGACGCACATTCAATCAACATGATATAAAATATCACAGGATAGCAACTTTATTGCCTTACGTGACTATAATATAATCACAGAGTTGCTGCAAAAAGCGTTCTGTAAACAGCTATACAAGTTTTATATTTTAAATAAGCAAATTTAACACGACACAATATTTTTATTTTATGGTTTGAATAACTGCACTTTTTAAAGAAATTTGTTGTTCTTGGGTTTATTTTAAACCAAAATGGGTTCAGTGTAGAAATAATAATCGACTAACAGATTCTACATATAAAAGTGTTTTATTTATTTGCTTTTAAAATTAATTACACAGAGTAATTGCGATGTAAATAGAACTTGTTAAATATGGATTTATTTACTGGATTTGAATGTCTATTTAACGTCTTCCTCTATAATATGAATATGTAGAGTTTATGATGAAGAAAAACTGCATTATGATAAAAATCTGTTTAATAAGGAACCCTTGAATGTGCTTAATTGAATACTATAACGCGCAATTATGATAAATATTATCTACTGTGAATAAAATTCAGTTACATTCTTAGTATTTAGCATTATTAATAAAAACTAGAACCAGCAAGTTTAAAATTGATATTTCAGTATAGACCTACAGCAAAATACCAACTTTTACAGATTACTGTGTAGTTTATTGATATAAACAATAAATCAAAAGCAATTTTGTTGTATTTGTTAAAATTAACGCACCATTTAACGTATTGATTTAACGATGATTATCTGTAGTTACAGTTGGACCAAATTTTTAAAACTGAAACCTACAGCAAAAATACCAACTTTTTACCTATTACTTTGTAGTTTTGGTAACATAAACAATAAACAAAAGCAATTTTGTTGTATTTTTTAAAATTAACGCACCATTAAAGGTATTAATTTAACGGTGATTCTCTGTAATTACAGTTGGACCGGATTTTAAAACTGAAACCTACAGCATAAATACCAACTTTTTACTGATTACTTTGTAGTTTTGTGACATAAACAATAAATCAAAAGCAATTTTGATGTATTTGTTAAAATTAACGCACCATTTAAAGTATTAGTTTAACGGTGATTCTCTGTAATTACAGTTGGACCGGATTTTTAAAACTGAAATTGAAAATTACAAATTTCAATTGACTAAATAGTCCGGTAGAATTTTTTGGCATTAGACATAGTCGAGGACATAGTCTATACAGTCAATCCCCTGTAGAATTAGACACAAAAAGGTAAAACTTGCAAAGAAATTTACCAGTAGGTTTTTCTTTTTTATATTGTTATAGATATGAACGGAGTAGATCATACCCGAGTTTGCAGTTTCCCTGTGATGACTTTAGGAGGGCTTAAAAGTGTGATTTTTCGAATTTTTTCTCTTTTTGGGTAAAGTATGCATCCAGTGCCATAAACATCTTTAAACTACATTAAATTTGTGACAATTTGAGCTTAAGTTGCGATCAGTAGCTCTAATAGTAACGGAGATATGACTCTTCAAAAATAGGTCAATTTTAGCAAAAGTTTTTTTTTTTTTGGATGTTTTGTCCGCGTTTCAAGCTGTATATCCGCCAATGACGTGTCTTGAATCCGGATTTAAGAGGATATGACTATAGAAAATTTCATCAGCTTTCATTTCAGCACAAGTAGTGTTTCGTAGGCTAATGGTTGTCGAGATAGTGATCAAAATATCAACAATTTTTCACCATACTCCTTAAATGGGTCTCAAGATACAGCATTAGTGGATATATAACTCGAAACACAAGCGAAACGCCTGAAAACAGTTTGAAATTGACCTACCTTTGAAGGCCCATATCTCCGTTGTCGTTAGAGCTACGAATCTCAACTTAAGTTGAAATTGTCACAAAAAAAAATAAAGAAGTTAAAAAATCGCCCTTCTAAAGTTAACACAGGGTTTTGGGAACTGTAAAATTTGGTGTAGACTATCTACTGCAAACCTATCTAAAATATAAAAAGAAAAACATACTGTTTTATTTTTTGATAGGTTCGCGTTTAGTTCTACTGGCCAAAAGCTCGATTTTTTAAACAGAAAGTAGTGAATTTTGACTAGCAAAATTAGTTTACCTAGAATTAGTTGACTACTGGTATGTATCAATGTTTTTATCAGACATATGTGGTTTCTTTGTTTTGAACATAAAAATAAAAATTAAAAATTAAACCAATTTTGTTTGCAATCGTCACTCAAATTTACTTTAACCAGAGTAGTAAATCGGACAATGGTAATTGGGTTCAACCCCCGACTTTGCAGTTAATTGCAAAATGACCGAAGGAAGATCGTAACAGTAATCGTATCTCAAGTACCATATCAACGAAATTTGTATTTACAGGGTGTAACATTATCATGAAATGTTTCCAGCTTTTTTTGAAATTTATGTCTTGAACAGAATCATTTAACTGACCTAAGAAACCTTTTTATTTTCAATGTATGCAAGTCAATTAATCACTAAAATTAAACTATTTTGTTGTTTATTATTTGTGATTGTTTCACAGTCATTGGACATTAAGAATGTAGCGATGATCAAGATTATAATTTGACGGAATGTTTAGCAGAACGTAATTGGTAGAATTGCTCACATAAATTTGTGTTGAAATGAACTGAAGTTTTTGTTGAATAAAGCCTCAATCCAAATATTATTTTATTACAATTTATTTCACAAGAAGACATTTAAATTATGGATAAGTTGTTCCCGACATAAGAGATTTCATACAGATCCTAAACCTCCAAAGCTTCCCAAGAATGAATCAATTGGTAGAAGCTTTTTTGTGTGGACTGTAATTTTTACTAGAAGATAATCAAAATTTTAACTGGTATATACGTCAAACAAAAAATGAGATATTTAGCCGCTCTTGCTTTTCAACTAAACCTCAGTCAGGAGGGAC
This sequence comes from Abscondita cerata, assembly GCA_030710515.1. Classification (NCBI taxonomy): domain Eukaryota; kingdom Metazoa; phylum Arthropoda; class Insecta; order Coleoptera; family Lampyridae; genus Abscondita; species Abscondita cerata. The sequence goes on along the minus strand of JALBCR010004611.1, from coordinate 50,143 downwards.
CAATTTACAAATATTTTAGTAAGCTTTGCTAAAGATGTAATTTTAGACTGTTACTTCCGCCGTCATCGCAGTTTCTTAATCGATGCATATTCTACTTATGTGTTGATCCTCTTACAGACAAGGACTGTAGGTATATCAAAATAAACTAAGAGATAGGTTATTAACTGCGTCACTTGCTCCAATTCCAGCACCCAAGTGTTCAGCAAAACCTGATGGTGTGATTGATATCGGAAGTTCAGATTCTAATTTCAGTGAAACTATTGTCAGAAAAATTCAATTATTTTGCCTAGTTATTGTAAAATTTCAATAGTCACAACATCTTTATTACTACAAGTAGTCAACAAAACTTCTCTCTGAGGGCATCATTGAAGAGCAACTTGTCTTGAAAAAACCCAGGTAGTCGTCACGAGAAGAAGAAACCGTAAGACGCTCGGTCATTAATTATTCGATGCCCTTGGATGCTTTTCCTGCCAAGAATTGAAAACATCGTCACACTAGTTTCAAAACCAAACAACATACCAAATAACTCCCACAGAAGCTCAGTAGCTCTCTGCTGAACATACCTTACCGTCAGTCAATATGAAATATCAAGAAATTCTGTGAACTGTATATTTGTTATAATATTATTCGAACCAAAATGAAATGCTATACGGAAAACGATTCGGTCAATGTTACTGAAGTTAACATTCAAGCGTTACTCGTTCACACTTCAAAACGGTTGTTAACTCATTCAAGTGAAGTTTTAGATATATTAACTGAAAAAGAAAGAAACTCATTAGAAATGAGATGCAAATACCTCTCCAGTAAACCATACTTAGAATGTCCTATGACACCAACTATGTAAATATATTAGATGGGTACGTTGTTGGTTATGCTGGTGACATAACCATAACGGTGAGGGGCAAACTTGACACCATTATTGGGGAGAGAATGCAAAATGCTATTAACCTAACCCGTAATTGGTATCTCAAAGAGGGCGTTAACATAAACCCAATAAAACCACAATTGTACCTTTTACTAAACCAAGGGATATAAATATTCCTAGTATTTAGTTAAATGGAATCACTATTCCCTCTCTAAGGAGTAAAATACCTAGCGGTGACACTGGACCAAAAACTAACGTCGGAGGGTCACCTGACTAAAATTACCAACAAAGTCATAAAAAGTTTATTGTTATACCGCCAAATGTTTGGCAAAACGTACGGTTTGAACTCCAGGGAAACTAACTGGGTCTACAAGCAGGTCGTCCGACCTGGAGTCTTCTATGCGTCCGCTGTTTGGTGGAGGAAAGTAGATCAAAGTACCGCGCAAGTGAAGTTGGCAAAGGTGCAAAGTCTAGCATGTTTGATCACCGTAGGTGCTGAAATACACACCCACCGCCGCGATGAAGACAGTTCTCAGTCTGGATCCTCTACCTATGGCAATTAAGGAGGAAGCTGTAAAGCAGAGCCTCAAACTACATGAGGTTTACCACTTTAAAGAAGGCAACCTCAAAATCACTCCTTTATTGGATATGGCTGCAGTGAGCGACCAGATGAACTTAAAACTTTCATCATAATTTCAATGTTCGGTTCTCCACTAGGGAGGACTAGACTGGAGGCACGGATTGCGTGCCCGGGTCTTCCCAAAAATGGTTTACAGACGGATCCAAAATGGGAAATGGGGTGGGGTAGGAGCAGTGGGACGAAGTTTAAAAGACATGAATCCTCAGTGCTGACGCCACCATTCTTCAAGTAGAAGTACCGACCATTCACATGGTGACAGAAGATCTCCTCAGTAAAAACCGATGTAACAGCATATATGCATCATGTCGGACAGTCAAAACGGCATTAAATACACTGCAAATTAACAACGTAAGATCACTCATTCTTCATGAGTGCCATCAGGCCTTAAATCAGCTGGCGGACAAGAATAAAATTGAACTTGTTTAGGTTCTAGGGCGTGAGGGCACAGAAGGCAATAAGGAAGCAGATCAACCAGCAAAACTAGGGAAGCAAAACCCTTTATAGGGCCATCTCCTATATGTATTGCTTTAGCCAGAGGGATTATTAGGGGGTTTTACCAACTTGGCCAACAAACAAGTTACCAGAAGCTGGAGTAAACCGTCAGAAGTGTTAAGTCTTAGGCAGAAGAGAGTTAAAAAGTACTCTGTGCAGGTATCATATGAAAAGATGGAACTGGTAGTTGATAACACATGCAATTACTGTGGTGAAGAGGTGTAGCACAAGAACACATCATCAAGAGGTGCCCGGCTCTGTGTCTAAAGAGGCCCAAACACCTAGAACTCTTATTCATATTGGAAGAAGATTTACCAAAACTCCCGACTAGGGACCTGACCGAATTTGTCAAAACGTACGTCCAACTAGAGGGGACACAAAGATCTAATCTGGCCGCAGTGCAGGAGGTTTTCCATGACACTCATCTCATTCTTAATAATAATATATTAATATGTTAATGCATAGTCCTACACGTGTTACTTCCAATTGGCCAATTATCTGAAGATACTGACCAAGCATGGAACAAACATTTGCATTTGCTGGTCATTTCGATCCATTACTATCACGCACTTTACGACGAAAAATCTAAGGCTTTTCTTTAAAAACCTTACAAATTCTGCTTTCTGCTGAAAATCCTCCAATAAAAAAGAACAACCTGCCCATCGCTTAATCATTCTTAGTTGTGTAGTTAAAATAACTTCGAAACCGTAATTAGTTAATTTGAACATGTAGTTTGTAACAATGATATTAATAAAATAAAAAAAGAAGGTAAATTTATATTACTCAAAATAATAAACTGGGTTAAATAAAATTACTATAAAGAAAGCAATAAAATAATATTTAGGCAAATCTATAAAACAGCAATAAACGTAAATAAGTAATGCCTTGGTGCAAGATAAAAATAGTTTTATACGGACAAATATCAAAAATATAAAATTTAATTATCTTGCATTGTTGTGAACGCAATATCGAATTAATGTTCTTAGTCGAATCTAAATACCTGTGGCATAATTAAAATCTAATTAACGTCAAAGCAGAATATTAATCAACTAAATGTGATTATAAACATTACCATTATCTTATTTCAAGTAAAATATTGTTATCCAATTTCCAAATTTGAATAAATAGTTAATGTGGCATAATGAACCTAAAGCAACTGACGCATCAGACAACAATCTAAAATTTATAATATGATCAATAATTCAGAATTTAATGTTACATTTGGCATATAGTATTAATATAAAAGGGGTGACCCTAGATTTCGTACTTGTTGCACTGTCGCGAGGGGTAAGTTCAGCTGTGCAGTAGCACCTGGTGAATCAACAGCTGACCGGACATCTGTGTATATTACAAACCGCAATATCAAAACAGTACGATGTTTTCCATCTATATATCACCAAATTCTTGGAAGACTACGAAATAAGGGTGCGGCGACGTTCTTTAACGTTTTATTTTTTTGGCTTTTCCAATTACGTTTCAGGATTTATGCAAAATACAAACGCACATGATTTATATAAATGTTAATTCGTAGAGCACACAGCCACCGAAGCGGTTCTTTCAAAGCTGCTTGATTATTTAATTTGCCATCTGCTCGTTACACACCCCGGTAACAACAGCTGTCTAACACACACACCTCTGGTGCGGTACTAATGCAAAGGGTATTTTTCATAATTCAACATTTTAATCATGGGGCAAAATACTCTTTCAGGTATTGTTTTATTCATGTCGTCGAATCATAATAATAATAATAAATGGCTAATATTAATTAATATAAAATTACAGTTATTAGCATACCTAAAGTGTATGACAAAAACCTAATATAAAATATATCTGAAAGGCGGATGCAAGTAAAAGTCGTTCAATAATTTTTTGTCCACATGTTGGTGCACTTCATAGTAAACATCTTATAAATTCTCAAAATGAGGATTTGTGCAGAACGGTTTCAAAACCGTAAATTTTAACATTTCACCTAAAACATTTTTTTTGAATTATAAAATTGTTGTAAACTGCGGTGTCCATAAATTTTATGGGAATTACTTTTTCCATAACCCATGACATTTATACAGGTTTATGCTGATCTACTTTATCAAAACACAATAATGAAAAATAATTATATGTACCGGGTGGCCCACTAAGAAGGGCAGCTGGCTATATCTGGAAAACTAGAAGTCGTAAGACCTGGGGTAAAAATTTATTACTAAAGTGGCCAAGAAAAACATTGGAATTATTTTCAAGTTTCTACGGTGCTCCCCAGAGGGCGCATTTCACCTCTTAAATACAAGGATCAAAATTTGTACGGATTTTTGAACAGTAGACATAACTTAGAATTTAAAGCTAATATAAGATTGATACTTTTTGTTCCATGACTTTTATCATATCTCTTAAAATAAAGTAGTGGGGGCGATCATCGATGTCTTCTATTATATATAAATAACTTTAAAACGGCTAAACGGATTTCAACAAACTTAGTGTCCTTGAATAGAGTATTCCAGAAGGTATTACACCCGCTAGATGGCGTTTTTTGACATAACAGCAAAAATAACGAATTTCCTCAAAAAAATAAACGGAACGATATGTTTTTATCTTATAAAAAATAATAAAGAAATGAATTTGTAAGAATCTAGTGAAAACCGCATCTCAATATCTTTTTCCTAAGCTAAATTATAGCAAAATAACTGTAACAAAGCAAATAATAACAAAAAACAAAAACAACAAGTATGTTTGAAAATCAGAACTTTAACAAGTTGAAAATAATTTGTCAGTGTCAAATATATTAATATATGGAGTATATTCGGTTGAGTATCCTGATAGGCGTCATCGTATGCTAAATTTTTACTTAAGCTTATTCATCGCGTCCGAACAACAGGAAGCATTCATCGTCCTCAATATTTAAAACTGTGAAGAGGTATAGCGGAAGAAAATACTATAAATGCATTTGCGTATGTGTAAGTAAATCCTCATACAGGGTGATTTATAACTATTGGGACATAGGCTAAGGGTGGGTTATTTAGACCAAAATATGACCATAGGACCCAATATGCCTTAATAAAATGTTGCTGTGGAAAAAGATACAGGGCGTTAAATTAAATTTTTTTTCAGTTTTTGTTAATAATTTCACTGTAAATTTTTCAATTCTTATCAAAATCGGCATAAAGGAATAACTTTAGACCAAGAATATTATTTTATGTACTATTTTACATTTTGTTATAGGGGGCGCAACGTGAATGATTCCTGATGATGATATCGACAGGTAACTTTTTTTGACAAAACTTTTTAATAATTTTGATTAAAAATATTACGTAAACATTATTTCTACACAATATTTGTACTCTTCTTTAAACACGATAATTTCATCCGTTTCTGGGGAAAACGCAGTTGAACAATTCATAGTCTCAGAAGGGGATTACAAGTAAAATACATTAGAAAGATTTGTAAGACTTCTATTTTTACGATAAAGCAAAACTAAAAAACAATTTAACATAAAAAGAGCAAACTCATATTAAATGTTCTACGTGGCCTCCTTCGACTTCAATGCCTTTTCTAATTCTTTTAATAAAGGACTTACGGACTTCAAAAAAAAATTTTATTCTGTCCACTTATAAAATTAGCCGCATTTTGTATGTTTCTCCAGAGTTCGTCTCTTGAATGAATTTCATTGGCATAAACTATGGACTTCATATGTCCCCAAAAATAAAAGTCAAGCGGGTTATAGTCAGGGCTTCTTGGTGGCCTTCAAAATCACTTCTTCTGCCAATCCATCGTTGAGGAATATTTCACTTAGATAATTTTAACACGTAATGGGGAAATGGGGTGGAGCTCCATCTTGCATAAACCACATTTTTCTTTCTTACATCTAGTGATAAATTATCCAAAATATCATTAACAGTATTTTGCAAAAAAAATAAATAAGAATCTCCATTTAAATTTGGAGGCAGAACATATGGCCTTAGTAGTTGGTCGCCTATAATGCCACACCATACATTAAATTTAAACTCGTGCTGAAAATGTTTATCTTTAAAAACATGAGGGTTTAGTTCTTCCACAGTAATGGCTGTTTGCCAATTAAAACTCCTCGTCTGGTAAAAGTCGCTTCATCGGTAAACATAATATTCTTAATAAAATTTCTATTATTATTATGCTTGTTGAGAATACGTTGACAGAACTGTAACCGTCGTGGTAGATCTCTTGGAAGCAAATTTTGCACAGGAGTGAAGTGATAAGGGTGAAATTTTTCTGTTTTTAGAAGTCTAATAATAGATGACTGACTAACTCCTGTTGCCGCTGACAGATATCGTAAACTTACTGTAGGATTTTTATCTACTCGAACCAAAATTTCATATTCTTGATTGGGTGTAACTTGTTTCGGACGACCACCTTGATTTTTATTATGAAATGACTCGGTTTCACCCAAACGATGAAATAGATTTGCAAAAGTTTTGTGATTGGGTTGTCTTCTTCCTGGATATAAAAATTCATACGTTCTGGCTGCAGAACACCCAATAGTTGTTGGTTGGATGGTTAGAAAAAGGATGTTTTGGGGGGGGGGGGGGATATGCCTAGCCAGGCGCCCAGCCGAGGCGTGCAAGCTTAACGAGCACTCGCCAAAGACGCTTCCCAGACGTGTAATCCCTAAAATTTTCAAGAAATTATTTAATAAAATAGAAAAGCCTATTGTAAGTCGAATGTAAATACATCGATAGCAGGAAAATGGTAACAGATGGTATAGAAATCCATAAAGATTGGAAGACCATAATTCTCCATCACATAAAACTCAACAAGATACAGAATTATTCTATTTAAAAAAATTGACTTTTGGGCAGTTGAAGTTAGTCAGATTTAGCCAAACATTTTTGAACACCCTGTAAATAATGAGATGTCAAATTACATCATTTAAAAACTTAACAGTCCTCTAAGAATAGCCCAAATTTTGTTACTATAACTTTCTTTTTCCAATCATTGACAAGCGTTTGAAAACAATGCTACAAAAACCAATTTTCCCCAAAAATGAGAATATCTCAAAACTATTGACTTTTCATATAGGTTGTGCTACATAGAAGTAACTCAGATTTTAGCGTAGAATCCAAATATACAAAAAATATATCATTTCATTTAAAAATAAGAAAGTTGGTAGCCACTGCCGGTGTAACCGGAAGTGCTAGAAAAGTTGAAATATTTTAATTAAATAGAACTTTTGAGCAATCCCATATTCCAAATTTTTAAACAAATATTTCAACGGAAAGTCCATAGCTTCTAACGAACGGGTTAGCTGAATCACCCTGTATATGTAAATAACTTTAAAACGGCTAAACGGATTTCACCAAATTTAGTATCCTTGAATAGAGTATTTTTGAAGGCATTACATATTAACAATTAATGCTAACAGCTTTTATTTCGTTTTGCTGCCGCTAGATGGCGTTTTTGACATAACAAGATATGTTTTCTTATAAAAAAATAATAATGAAATGAATTTGTAACAATGTTTTCTCTTGGTTAATTTACTAATAAAATTTTTTTACCCAGGTTCTTACTTCTAGTTTCCAGATATAGCCAGCTGCCCTTCTTAGTGGGCCACGCCTTGAATAATGTAATTCGAGCCACTACTAACAAAATATTCAATTTGTATAAATCTACTTACTTAAACATCAAACGGTATGTAAAAGATGTATATAATGTATAAATTCCATCCACCATATGTCTAGGGAATAAAAAAAATTTTCTGTTACCAATGCACACAAAATTTGAGAAATGAAAATATATATAATAAATATAGTATACATTTCTTGAAATTATATTTACCTTTCACTATTTTATATATAAATATACTATGAAATTGGCTTGGCAAATGAGGTGGGAACAAGTAAATATCTCTAGATTATTAAAGATATCAAAATGAAATTTGGAAGGTAGATATTATACTCAGCTTAATTTTTTTAATAATTAGTAATGTTGACTTTTAAATTTTGTTATGAAACACCATTAAGTACATTCTTTTCGTTTTCGAATAAAAGCATTTCTTACAAAGTGTAATATTAACAAAAAGTGTGTAAGGAGGGGAAAAGCTAATGATATCTAGTAGTCCATGAAAATGATTTGTAGCACTGACAGTAATTTTAAAATAAGTAAGTAGTGTTTAAATTTACGTAAAATGGCTGAGTAAGTGAAAAGAATGATGATTGCGGGTAGGCAGGTAACGTGAACTATGCTATTTTCTAATAGAATGATGTCAACAGCCCAATAGGTGAACGTGAGTGTGAAAGCTCAGGGGGCTAATGATAATGTACAATCGTCATTTCATTTAACTCAATTCTGCCTCAAATGGATTTGAAATTTAAGAATTAAATTATCCTGTCGATAAACTCATGACTTTTAGAGAGGAACATGGAGTGAAACCAATTTAAACAGTATGCTTTTAACAGGCTAACAAGCAGACTTTACTATACCTTGGTTGGGGAGAATATTTTTCGTGTTGTGAAGACAGTGAGTTAACCAAATTTTAAATTGTAGTAGGACATTAATAGTGGTAACTTTTATAGAAGCATTGAATTGGCGACACAATTGCTTGAAATCAAAACCCACTTGTTAGAAAGGACTACCTAATTTCGCAGTAAATCAAAATCTAGGTGTGCGACGTTAAATGTATGTAGGTAGAAAGAGAAAGAGCGACAGAAAAATTTTTATTTGTTGTAAAGACAAAACCAAGAGTTATTGAGTATAGTAAGTAAGGAAAATTTGCAGTAGATAAATCAAATTAGCGAGAGATAAACAAGAAGTTGAGGCCCGTTGTTTTTCACGGAAAATGAAGACAAAACCGGAAGCCCACTTGGTGTGGTTGCCACTTTGTATGTCATCTTCACCCTCAACATTGGCCGGACACATCGCTGTTCCATCCGTTACTACCTTTCGGTGGCTTAAACCGGACCTACTGCTAACCCATTGGGACACACCAGGAACTGAGGAGTTTTCTACCAGGGCATTCAAAGCGAGAGGTCAGTGAGAGTCAAGACAGAAATTCTCTAAGATCTCAGTTTGAAAGTGTATGGAATCAATTGTTTTTATTCCGTTAAGTTCAATTTTGAGTTTTCTTATTAAAAATTGTCTCAATTTGTTTCAGAACACAAAGGCTTTAAAAATAAAATCATCCTACATTTTGCGGGTTTCTTCTTACTTCACTATGATATCCCATCTATTTTATGAGTTCACACATTGGTCGTTCTTCTGTTTTCCTTTGCACTTTCTTAACACCTTTTGACATTCTAGATTTCCATCGCTGCCTTGATGGTTCTTATACAGTCTGCCAGATGCTGAGGACTTTTACCATGTAGCAATCAAATTGATTTTTGTCGTTTTGGCCTTAATTGGTCAGTGGGTCAGATGGGTTTCGGATTTTCTAATTTATGAAAGCATTTTATATCTTATTACCCTAATTCAGTTTTCTGGAACGTAATTGAGTTCACAGCGTTTTCCATACTTAATATATGAAGATATTATTATTTCTTACTTTAATTACTAAATAGTTTAATAGTAATTGTTCTTATTCAGTGTATTATTATTATTCAACCAAAATAAACTTCCTATTGATTTAAACATTTCGAGCAGTCATGAAAGGTTTATGACAGATTTTTGTATTTTAAGGGTCCAAAAAATGATTATTAATAATTACAGCCGAGTTGTTGGTATAAGGCATTTGGATAAATTTAAACGCGTCAATGAGAAAAATTATTTGTTTTGGGATGCAATACGTTTACATTAGTGTAAGTCAGAAGTTAATCAATAATTGTACTTTATTCACATACAGTAAGTACCGAAAGATACAACAAAGGTACAAATTGCGTTAGAACATGCAACATTACAGAAGTAATAAAGTAACTTATTTAATTATAATGAATTATTAAAATCACTAACACATATTGCCCTAAATATTTAATTGCAGTAACGTCATATTGATTGGAAGTGGTTGGATGAACGTGCATAAATTAAATTTATTACAAAATCGTTATTAAATCCGTATCTGATTAAATACATTAATAAATAAAAGCGATGGATAGAGTCAAGGTATCATGTCCGATATTTCCGTTTTACCTTACAGGCTGTGATCTGGCCGATCAGGGAGTGGAAGTAATCAGTAGATACATCACGTCATTTAGCTAATGGCTTCTGAATGATAATTCTACATCAACCAACTTTGGATCGGTAATATCTGTTTGTGGCACCTCTTTATCTAATGCAGTTAACTCCAACGTCCTACTTTAAACTTTACAAAACTTTGGTAGTAAAAAGCTCAAAATTAACATTACATTTATTAATTTATCTTGCTTATCTACAAGCTAGACGTCGAAAACCTATCGGTTCAGTTAATACAATTTCGTTTTGGAAAGTTGCCTGTTGGTTTTACTTCGAAATGTAATTGAGTAAAGAGTTGGGGTGCAGGTTTGCAAAACAGTACCAAAACTTGTGCAATATGTATAATAATACAATCAATAATGCGGATGCAGAAGTTTCTATTCCATTTTAATTTATGTTTATTAGCGCAGTTCTACTTTCTAAATAACATTAAGTAATACGATACTTGTAGTAACAAATTGTTTTGCTCACGAAATACGAAGATAATTGCACTGTATATGTTGTTTGTTTATTTAAAATGAAAGAAAAATACGTTTGATGGCGTTGCATATAAGGGCTAATCAATTAAAAATTGAGCAATGAGTGAAGCCAAACTTCAGAATTTAATTATATACGTCACACTTTAGTTAGTGGAATGTGGAGTGCTATGGACTCTCTTGTTCGATTTTCATTGTGCAGTCAGTCACGTACAATCAAATGATTTATTAGCATTGTTTACAAATTACGAAATTTTGATTTATTTTGTTTTCCATTTGTTTCGTTTTTCTTGTTGTACTTTCTAGGTATTTTATATTTAACACCCCTCTTTTTTAATAAACGATAATTATAATGGGGTTGAGTTAAGGGCGATGGTTTGAAAGAACACCTTTTATATTTCACATGTAGTTTTTATACAACAATAGAAGTGAAGTACATGCATTTCAAGTTTTTTTGTTTTATGGAATGTTTCCTACAAATTCTTTTTTAACATTTTTTAATTTATGTCATTGTATCCACGAATTAAGATACCTAACAACGTAATATGAGAAATAAAAAAACATTATTAAAAACACTAAATGTAGACCTATCGTTTAAAAAAATAAATTTTCGAAACTTTGCAAGCAGATTCATCGTTTAAACAGCTTTTAAACAGAAATAAGTATTTCTTGTTGGTTTTTTCCCCAACTTAGGTTTGAATTAAAATGTGTTCAAGACCTATTATGTTGAATGAGATGATTTCATAATCGAAAGGTAATTCATTTATTCATTCTTCGACGACTAATGTGTTTCTTACATATTTTTTTTAAATAAAGAAAAGAATTGTAAAATCTTTGGAAACTTTTTTTTAAATGAAACGTGTAGAAAACTGTCGGTAAATATAGTTTGACGTCAACTACTAAATTCTTCAATGTACTAAAAGTTGCTATTATCAATTTTAATCAAATGGTGACTTTACTGGTTAATTTTTAAACATCATGCAAATGGACAAAACGTTGGAAGAGTGAGTGGAAATATAAAAAAAAAAACGGAAATGGAAGGAAGAAAATCCTCAAGCAAAGAAAAGTCAAAGAGAAAAATTAAACAGCAAAATAAACAGGATCGATTCTCTAAATGAGCGACTGTTTTTGTTGTTCTTCGGCAATCTTACTTCTGAAGGTGAAGAAATTGGAGTTTTGCGCCTCTATGAAATCATGAAGTCTCCCTGGAATTGAGAGATTTTTGTGTTTTGACGCAGAGGGAGTTTTGACAATTGATTTCAAAGCTCCTCTCCTGTGGCATACATAAAATTTCCTCATGATCCGGTGAACACTTCAAAAACGGTTAAATTTGGTCTCTATTTAAAATCTTTGATTTTTTTTGAGTTGGAATCACTTCATTATTTTCAATCAGTGACAAAATTTGTCACAAATACATGGCTCTTCGTCCAGCAAATGCAGAAAATCGGCAGCTTTTCTTAAAAGTAAGTGTTCAGTAATTCGGTTGCAATTAATGCGTCTGAAAAAATTCCTGCTGCTATAACAGGATCGATTCCCTAAATGAGGGACTGTTTTTGCTGTTCTTCAGCGATCTTACTTAATCAAGCTCAAGAAATTTGAGTTGTATAGGTCAGCAAAATCCGATTCTGTTACCGATGTATACACATCGATCTACGAAATAAGTTTTAGTTATACCTGATGTCGCATTGTCGCTGTACGCAGAATGTAAAACCAGCAAGGTTCTTTAAATCAAAAATTTTCAATATGTATCTTAATAAATTAAAATAAATCCGTAGGTATTTAATAAGAAAACAATGAACAAAAGACAAATACATTTGAATTTATTTTCTTATGAATACAATAATATTGTTAAATATTAAAAAGATGCAAATTTTACATACAATTTATCAGCAGATAAGAAATTTAGTTTTCATGAAGGTTTTTAAGATATTATTTCATTAAAACTAAATTTCTTTTTTACTTTGAAGTTTATTTACAATAATTGCTTAATTTTTCAATGTCAATTCTTTTAATTTATTGTCTAACCCCTTCAAAATTTTATTAATATTGGATTCTCTGATTTTAAAATAAATTGACAATTAAAATTAAAATTTATGAATTTACAAATATTTTAGGTAAGCATTTTCTAAATGTTTCCATTATATTACTTACTACCAGTGCATATGTCAGGTAAAAATAAGTATTGTGCCTGGCTAGAGAAGAGCTTTAGGCCCATACGCCCTTGCCTCAATATATTATGCTCTGGCAATGAAGACTTACAGTTTCCAATATATTTTTGCCAGATAACCAACAATGAATGCATGGTGTTCATTATTCAGAAGATTTTCAGAAGAAAATAAAATGTTTCAATTTCTTATGACTGAACAACGTCAGTTGAATCACCTTTATAATAAATTATTTTAAACAACCTAAAGCACGAGTTCCGTTCTGATTGTCGAACAGACCGGTTGTTCTGTATTAGTTCTCTACGGTGTTTTGTGCTTTACCGCAGTGTTTATATAGTATTCCTTTTCCTTTTTATTTTTTCTGTTATTGCCGTGATCCTGTAAGTACTCTTTTTTAGTTTTTGTTTTTTCTCGGAAAACCCGCCCCGGCTCTGTCTCCAGATGCCCGGTGGCAAGAACAATAGCGGCAAGGATCCGCCGCCTATTAATCGTAATGTTCATATCGAGAATGTTACATATATGGATTATAATAATATTGAAAACCCAAATTTTGATTCGTTAAATAATTTGGGAAATAATGATTCAGGTACCACAGTTGATAATTCTGATAAAAAATCCGCTAACAATAACAACGAAAAAACCGGTCATACCATTCCTCGTTCAATAAATGTTAACAATAGATTTAGACGTAATGATACAGGGCCATTCTACGTATTTGTTGAACATACAGATTTAAACCTGGGTAGGTTACATCCAATGAAATTGGGTGAAAAATTATTAGGTATCTCGTCTTACGATAAGCATATTACGGAAATTAACTCTGTAGGAAGAAACCGAATTAAAATCGAACTCAGTGCAGGCGATATAGCTAATAAACTAGTTGAGGATAAATTTTTTGAAACTAACAATTTAATAGCATATATTCCTAACCATCTGACTGAGAAGAAAGGATTAATAAGGGGTGTTGATACTTCTTTCTCAGAGGAATCGCTTATGGCTAAGATAATATCAAGTGTGCCTATTAAAAGAGTTCAGAGGATGACTAGGTTGGTTCACAAAGATGAAATTTCCGAAAGAGTTCCTAGGCAGATGGTTATTGTTACCTTTGAAGGGAAATTGCTACCTCAATTTATTTATATTAACAAAGTTAGGTGTCCTGTCGACGTCTTTGTTAACTCTGTTGTTCAATGTTCTCGGTGCCTACGGTTCGGCCATTCTTTTTCTCAATGCAAAGGGAAGAAGAGATGTCGTAAGTGTGGTACAGAAGGTGAAGCTGATTGTGTGGAATGTACTAGTTATTGCATATATTGCAAAAATAATGGTCACGAGTCTACAAACAAAGATTGTTCTGAATATCGTAAGCAATATAGAACGAAGGAAGCTATGGCTAATTTAAATTTGTCTTTTAAAGAGGCTGAGAAAATTGTTGATAACCCATGTTATACTAGCATTGTCCAAAAAATAGATTTGCGCCTTTACTGAATTCAAATACTGAATTTCCTTCACTACCGACTCATTCCTCTCAACCAGAACCCATAAAGAAACCCCCGGTTTTCAATTTTTCTAAAACTCCTCTCAACAGCCAACCAGTTCAACCATCTAACAAAAAAAGAAAATCAAGCATTACCTCTCCTACCTTTCCACCTATACGCAGAGAATATGAAGCAATTTTGCCCTCTAGTTCCATCCTTGAATCGGTCCATTACAATCCTTCTAACAAAGGTACTGAGAATATTGATATGCTGATTAAACAGCTCAGTGAAGCTGTAAAATCAATGGTAAACCAATATTTATCTAATATTAAGATCCCTGTGGCTGGTGATAATAATTCATCTATTAATGAAATTGAGTTTGACAATAAAATTAAAACTATTGTGAACAATTTAATATCTTAATCCAATGGCTAGCAAAAATCTCAAAATTATTCAGTGGAATGCAAGATCTGTAATTGCCAATAAATTTTCTTTAACTCAATTGTCTGTCGAACAAAAATTTGATATTGCTATTCTTTCCGAAACATGGTCCAAAACTGTTAATGATGTTAAATTAAAAAATTTTTCTACTGTAAAACTAAATCGTCACGATGGCTATGGTGGAGTAGCCATAATCATCTCCAATAGAATTAAATTTGAGAACATTGTGTTTGCCACCAACTTCAATAATAAAATCGAAGTTTGCGGTATTAATATCTGGAATGATAATAAAAAATATCTATTGTCAGTCTCTATAGACCATCAAGAATTCGTGCCACCGCACAAGATTATATAAATATTTTTAGTCAAATTCAACATGACTGCGTTATAGGAGGGGACTTTAATGCCCATCATGGTTTGTGGGGTTCCCATAAGGGTTCCAATGATGGGAATATTCTGATCGAAGCTCTTGATGCGTTTCAAAATCTATTTATGGCCAATGATGGGTCGGCAACGAGAATGACGCCTCCTGGTCAACTTAAATCCTGCGTTGATCTTACTATTTTGTCTTCCAATATTGCTGCTGTATCAAGTTGGTCAGTTTTGCCGGATACTTATGGGTCAGATCATTTCGCAATTCAAATAATTATCAATGATTTTGAGTTAAATGATCACCTTATCAAGCCTATTTCAAGATGGTCGATGAACAATGTGAACTGGGAATATTTTCGTTCTGAAATTGAAAATAGCTTTTACACTGATGTCCCCCTTGCTAACTCGAATGACATGATTATGATGTTCTTAAATATAATCACAGAAGCTGCTAATAAGTCTTGTAAAATCCTTCAACCGTTTCAACCGTTTCACTTAAAATCTGCTAAATCCCCTGTATGGTGGGATCAAGAATGTTTTTCTTTAATTTCTAATCGAAAGGATGCCTTTAAACTTTACAAGTCCAACCTTACACTTGAAAATTTTTTAGAATACAAAAGGTTAGACGCCCTTTGTAAACGTCAATTTAAATTAAAAGCAAAGAAAAGTTGGGTTAAGTTTTGTTCCACGCTAAATAGACAAACACATCCCTCCGACATTTGGAAGCGAATTAACAAAATTCAAAAATCTAAGCCAACCTATGTCCAAGAGGAATCATTGGTCGAAAATTTATTTAACAAAATTGCTCCCAGTTTTGTTCCTTTTGATATCAAGGTTCCTGATTTTGGTCTCAACGAAGATCACTTTCTGTTAAATCCGATTAATATCTTCGAATTAAAAGCTAATATTAAGAGTAGTTCTAACTCGGCTCCTGGTCCAGATGGTATTACTTATACTATGCTGGCTAACTTACCAGATGTTGCTTTAAGTTATCTTTGTGCTATCTTTAACGAAATATTAATCAATGGTGATAATTGCGATGCCTTAAAACAGTGCACTATTTTACCTATACCTAAGCCAAATGATCCGAATGCGTTAAGACCAATATCTCTTATGTCTTGCGTATTGAAAACTTTTGAAAGGATTATGAAAGCTAGATTGGAGTGGTGGTTCGAAAGTAATAAGTTAATTCCTGAATCAATATTCGGTTTTCGGAGGGGTCAAGGTACTATAGACTGTGTTTCCCATCTCACTACTGACATACAAATTACATTTTCAAATAATACATATCTAGCCGCAATGTTTTTGGATATTTCATCCGCTTATGACTCCGTGAATTTAAATACATTATTTGAAAAACTGCTTCATGTTGGGATACCTGCTAAATGCGCTTTTGTCCTGGTCAACCTTTTCCTCAATCGACAGGTATCTATTCGTTGCAATAATAAATTGATCGGACCCAGAACTGTTCATACAGGTTTGCCTCAAGGTTCAGTTTTGAGCCCATCTTTGTTTAATATTTACACCTCAAATTTACACACTATTGGCTTGGAGTGTAAGATTCTACAATACGCAGATGATTTTTGTCTTTATACTACAAATGAGAAGTTTCAGTCCTGTGTTACTAATTTAAAATATATCATGTACTGTTGTAAAAACTATTTTTGTGATCTTGGCTTCGAAATCTCTTCAAAAAATCTGCTGTTGTATTCTTCACGAGACATCGTCTACCAATAGTACAACATTTAAGGCTATGTGATCTTGTCATCCCAGTACATAATAGTTATACTTATCTAGGTATAACATTAGACTCCAAACTAACTTGGGAGGAACATATAAATAATTGTATCTCAAGGTGCGAAAAAGTCTCAACATCCTTAAAGTTATTAATCGGTATAGTTGGGGAGCGGATCCAAAATTGAATCTTTTATTTTATAGAGCATATACTAGATCAATACTAGACTATGGCTCCATCTTTTATGGATCTGCGACTACTTCTCGTTTACTTAAAGTTGATAGAATTCAATTCAAAGCTTTAAGACTCGTTCTTGGTGCCTTGAAATCCACACCAACAGCCACCTTGTTAGCTGAATGTAACGAGCCTCCCTACATATTAGACGTCTATTTCTGGCTGAAAAGTTTGTCCTTAAATGTCACAGCAACAATCAATTGTCCTTATTGAATAAGTTAACTCAAATTTCTGTAGACAATCTTACAAACAAATGGTGGGCTAACAAAAATCCCCCGTATTAGCAGTAGCATATCCAAATATTTCCTCCTATAGTCCTAGACCCGACGGCAATCCATTCTTTAAATCCTCATTTAATATTTCGTATACCAAATCCAATATCATCATTCCCATCTACGAGGGTTGTTTTGATTGTTCTCAAATCGTTTATGAACAAATTAGTAAATTCCAGGAACCTTGTAAGATATACACAGATGGTTCTAAGTCAGAATCAGGGGTGGGATGTGCTGTTTACATTTCAAATACTAACGAAAGTATGGCATATAAGTTACATTCGGATTGTTCCATATTTACCGCCGAACTGCAGGCTATCAACAAAGCACTTGACTGGATAATTACTGGCAATACTTTGCAATTCCAAGAATATATAATTATGTCTGACTCCTTGTCGGCCCTTTTGTCAATTCAGAATTCATCACGGCATCTATTTACCAATTCTTTATTAGTTGATATCTTAAGCAAAGAAATCCAAGTACAAAATTCCTCTAGGTCAGTTGCATTTATGTGGGTTAAAGGTCATTCTAATATTGTCGGCAATGAAAAAGTGGATTTATTGGCAAAAATGCAATCAAGTCAGGTACTATAGTCGATTATCTGCCCACAAGGGATATAATTCCCTTGAGAAAAATAAATATGCGGCACAATTGGGAAATAGAGTGGATTAATTTTTGCAATTCTAGTTGTAACCCCTACTGCAAAATCCAACCAGTCCTCCCTAGTTCTCCACTTGGAGAACGAAGTCATCCAGTGAGAAAAATTTCCTCAATGTATACAAGGTGTCGTACCGGTCATGCCTCAACTAAATCTTTCCTACACAAAATTAAAATGAGCAACACTAATGTTTGTGAATGTAATGGAAGCGTTGATGATATCAACCATTGGATTTTTCTTGTAGTGTCAATGCAAGTGCAACACATTTTTGACCAATTCACTTATCTCAAACGCTATTCCTCTTCCCCAGTGTCATATTTCTCTATTTTTCTTAGCCTCCGCTTGCCCTTCTATACGTCATATTTTATGGGAGTTCTTTAAGAGAACTAGAAGAAAAATATAGATTGTTAATTTGTCTGATGGTCTGATGGTTTTGTTTTTTTTTTTTTATTATGTAATTCATATGAGTTGAATGAGATCTGAATGTATGCTTTTAAGTCATTGTTACCTTATGTTTTTCCCTATGTATAATTTCCCTGTTTTCCGTTGCCTGTTGTGTTTGTCTATTTTAAGTCGCTATGATCGGCACCTTAGCGTGAAAAGTGTATCCCTGTTTCTTCCTATACATCGAATAAGTACATTCTTTAGTTAGTATGATTTGGAATGAATGTTGGGATTGATTGGATATAAATACATACGTTTCCGTGGCTGAATGAGTTCCTCAACTCAAAGCCAGCAATTTAAAAAAAAAAAATCTAAAGCACCCTTGCTATCTTCCTATTCACAAAGAGTTCTATTGAACTAAGAGCAACAAAATTGTTAATTTAATTTAATTTTTATTTAAAAATAATAGATAAATCCGGAACAAGAAGAATTAATGTTTCTCACATTATGACTTCGGATGCAGCAAAAAAAATTTGCAGGATCTTGGCAGAAGTTTCTGGAACACAAATACATAAATTCATTCTATTCCAGTTTTTTCCATACTTATATGAAACTGTACTGCACTTATCCAGTTTTGAATTCTTGACGGTACACGTACAGACCAATGGCTGACATAAATTTTATTGTTTTTAGTACACATAGTACCTACCAATGCTGTACATGAGAGAATGTACCGTATTCACTGCAGAATCTGGCATACATTTATGTCCTGTAACAATTATATTTTGATTATTTATTTTAAAAAATCTTGCTTTTAATACCCACGACATGATGATCAGTTTGGTCTTATGAGATGGAACACAGCATGTAAAAATAATCGTTATTACAATACAAAACATAATCACATACTAGATTAAAAACACGTCGATTGACGGGCAAATTTGAATGCATGAATTTAATAATGGCTGACCTATGGTGGACGGAGACGCCCCTGGCCCCGTCCCTGAATAAAAATTTTCGGTTTCCGTTGGTTTGAAGGCAAGACTCATCGGCATGCCGAATTTCAAGTCTCTACGACGTCTGGTACCAGTTCAATTTCGGAGAGCTTAAAAGACCAATCGCCGTCTTGTACAGTCGTATACCGCACTTAAGTATAAACTCTCTGATGAGCTCACAGCGAAATGCTGCATCAGCTGTTCTTTTGTTGCGTGTGTACTTCTGTACAAGTTATCTTGACTTTATCGGCAACGTGTGTTACAAGCATTAAAGTTATCGCTTAGATAGCGCTTTGCACTTTAACACACACATGCTGTTACAGTTAACCGTTGGGTATTTTTCTTAGTTACCATTAATGTTAATTTTAATAAATATGATAGAAATGTTGTTTGACATTTACTTTTAAAATTTTACTTTGAACGTTAATGTCTGAACGTACTTTAAAGAGCTAACAATTGAAAGCTACTCAAGAGTTTTAAAAATAAATATACTGTTCGGTGCTTGATAAATCTTATTGACGTTTGCCCCAATTCTGCATGTTCTACTTAAAGAAGTCCCAAAAATATAATACAACGAGATTGTAACTATTTTGCCATTGATTGATATGGACGTTTTAAAATTGAAGCTAGGTGGTAAATGATCATGCACTTTAATGAACCTGGTTTATGTCAATAATTGAATACTTACATTAAAATTTTGAACAAGTCAGTTTTATTATGACGACTGATACACTTTATACACGAATTCTTGTGAATGGTGCACGAATAGTTTTCAATAAAACAAGATTTTATAAAATTCTGCTAATGTTGGCATCAATATTTGTTTGTATTTGACCAATTTAACCTTACTTTATAAAATTTATAGTGTCAAGTTAGCGTTGACTGCCCAGTTGACTGAATATAAGTTAGGAGCAATTTTCATTGAATTGAATACCAACTACAGCCAAAAATGGATGCCATCTGTGAAAACAAAGGTCAATTCTTAACATAAATCAGGCACGATCGGCTCATTAAATGCATAATAATATACCTTATGTTTAATTTTAAAAGTGTACGTCAATAAATGGCAAAATAGTAACATTGTAAAAACTCTCACTGTATACTAATTAATAATACAAACAAATCAATTTTAAAACTTATCTTAAATTACTTAATTTCGAAAATTGTTGTGTTGAATGCCGTTTCAAGGTATTATTTGTACGAATCTAAGTATGCAAATCAACTGGCAGAGAATGTGTTTTAACCCACGAAGTTAGTTGAGCACCTATGGAAGCGAACGACGGTAAATAATGTCGATGGAACATTTTTCAGCTTTATCCATCAAAATCTGCAATATTACCACATTTAGGTATTTCTAGTTTACTTGACAACAATAATTTTGGTACACGTTTTGACATTTTCAATAATATATAATTGTTCTAGATATACAAGGTGTTTCCAAACTTATGCGAAAAATTGAGGAGGTGGTTCCTTATCTTTCTTATAATTATATATTATTTCTAAACTAAACTAAAATGTTGAGTTATGCCCTATAAAAAAGTGATTAAAATTAAGTTTTTATATTTTTTTTCTTGAAAACGGGACAAGTAGAGACGTGACACTCACTCACAAAGTTGATTATGAAAATACTGTTTTTAATTTTCCTCAGAGTTGTATAGGGTTAAAATCAATATATAAGGTGTATATCACACAAATTTAAACACTCAGCAGGGTGAGTTTAGAAAAAAAGTATTATAGGAAAGATCCCATTTAATTTTCAAGCTACGAATCAGCTCCTAATTTTCTTCGCCTAAGTTTGCTCGAAAATATTGCCGATAACTTCTATCACTATAGCGACACATATCTCATTTCTTGATTCCAATGATTAAAATTAATATTTTCTTGAAAGGAATCCTTATCATATCATTTCAGGCTGAAAGTTATTTATCAACATTAATCGTAATATATCCGAAGTTAAGAAATTAAATATTTGTCAGCAAATAATCTGGGTAAATTTAAGACATTCATTGTTGCATGCTTTCCACAATGGAGAACAGACATTTGTTCTAACAGTTTCAAACACTCGCAAATAATCCATCTATACACATTTTGATTCCAATACGGACGAAGCGCATTTTTCCAGAAAGAAATAATCAATTTCCGTAATAATAATATATGAACAATTCTTTCTCTACGTTTTGATTGATATCATAGATCTGCTCATTTTGTCAAAAGTGATTTGCCATACCTTTCGAAAATTGTGCACTTGAGTTTCGACAAGTAGTGCTCCAGACTAAGAGAACCTATAAAAATTTTGCTAATTTTTTTCTATTATTTATGAAATTTTTCAGAAACGTATTTATTAAATCCTTTTAACGCAACATAAAAGGAAAAATGTTTTATTCGAGAATTTCTGAAAATATTTGTTCAAATTGAAGGGTTACATTTCTAATGTTTGACGACAACTAAAAATTTAACGTATAAAATAAACATAGAAAATGTAATTTTTGGGTAATACGAAAATGTAAGAAACTGATTTTCATAATGATTGAATCTGTTCATGCTCACCCTTTTATGTCTGTGCAAGGCTTGCAAACTTTCAATGACCACTTGTGGCTACTCTTCACATAGGCTGTCTTAGCATGCAAACTATTCACCCTTATACTACATACTTATAAAGCAACGAGTCCTTCGTCAACCAAACCATAGTTTGTCACGTCACGAATCCAAGTACCTTCAGTAGCATTATGAAAGAGTGCAACTCAAGTGCAGTTTGCAATCAGCTTGTTGAGCGTATTCCCTACATTTTTTTTTAAATAATCCAATTAGAAATATATTTTAATACAGACTCAACCGTGTTCTTACGTTAACAAATATTTTAGCTATAAATCGGATTCATGTTAAGTGTATGCGCGGTATAAATACGAGGTAACATAAATTCAGGAACAGTGTTCTATAAATATTTTACGATGGTCGTTAAACCGCTAAACATGGAATAAAATGCCCATAAATGATTGTAAAGTCAAAAAATATATTAAATATTATCATCGATTACGTACATTACACGATTTTGATAAACATTGTTTCTTTGGCCGCATTGTCGAAAATAACGTTTGCGTTCGGTTGTTCCAGAAAAATAAATCTAAATCGTATAAAAAGTAAAACAACAAGTAATCAAAAAGATCAAATAAGTGGTTATAAATATTAAAAGCGTAATTTGGGAAAATAACTGAAATTATAGAAAATAGTAGGTTTACATATTAATGATACGCCTTTGTGAAGTCTTCTTAACCAATTGTCGAACTTCGTGGTAAATTACACGAGGGATAATATATCGGTATTAACTTATTATCTTCGAGATTATTTTTCCTTGCAGTTTAGAACGGCTAATGGAGATATCATATGTCACATCCTTGTAGGGATCTGGTTTCATCAAGCGACTAGGAAGTGCTCAAGAGCGCGTGCAATCTGTCAACTTCCACTTCAGCTTGTAGGTTTATTACATTATAGGACATATTTAGGCACGCGCGATTATCTGCTTTTTTAATATCTGTTACATTTTTTACTGAAATAACTTACAATTTTAATTTAGGTCTCATTAAGATAAAAAGTTTACGTCTAATAGACTTTTTTCAATTCTTTTAGCAAAGCCCTTTATCCTTCTGAAGCATGGATTATAAATTATTTTAGAAAATTTTTAAAAGTATTACAAGTAGTACTTATTTGTTTTTGAGCTTGCGGAATAAATAGTGAACCACCATGCCAATAATTTAAGGAAGAACATGTTTTTTTGAAGATCGGAATAAATACATATATTACTGTTCAAGTTGATGTGTTACTTACAGAAAATTAAAGTTGAAGCCACTTCTTCTCAAATTTTTAATTTTAAATAAAAATTTATTCCGATTCGATGTTTATTTTACGCATTTTTATTTTTTTTGATGCGTTTGTGTACGTTTAAATTACCGTCCATTTATTATTTATTTACGCCCGAGGTGCTTGTTTTATTTTATGGTATACGTCTTAAATAGTTTATAATCAGCCGTGTGATGTATCAAGTAAACGTTATATAAAGTTCACGTTTACATTATATTGTACGTTAGTTTCCCTATTATTTGAGCCTTCTTTAGAGTTCAAGAAACTAACCTACGATAAGAAATTAAGGAGTTTTTACCATCAATTTTACATTATAATTCAATGGTAACTATTCGATAACGTACAGATTATATAACATTTACTTGCTTGATACATCACACGGCTGAATGTCTACATAATATAATTCCTACTTTTTTTAAACTTTTGACACAAGTAATTATCAAATCTCATTTCACATCAAACTATAGTTCAAAATTTAATTCGTCAAAATTAAAATCATTATGATACAGTTTGTATTACTCGAAAAACTTATATGAATAAAATCTTGTAGTAGTGTCAAAGTTAGGGGTCGTTGGCGATTATGAGGATGTATAGATTAAAAGATGCTTCAAGACGAAGGGGCGCCACCCTAAAGTTGAAGTAATTCGTTCTAAATAATAGAGACTCAGGACACTAAGAAACAAACTGATACCACAAGAAATATGTAATTGACGATATAGAGGTAGTTTTACCGCTTGTGTCACAGACCAGAATACATAAAACATATAATTATAGTAAGTAACAATAAAACATTTAGCAAATAAAGTAGATAAACACTACAACATTATATCACAATTAAATTGACTAGACATATAGTTAGTTATCTGATTGTTACGGTCCAAAATATTCGAGTTACGCGTTGCGACAAGAATCAAATTTACCGCGCATGAAACGAATTTTCCTATTGGTGGATCGGAATTTTCGGAGTTTTAATCGAAACGACGGGCCGACATCTTGGAACTTTCTCTTTATCTTAAGCGATTGGCTAAAAACTACATATATAATTTTAATGTGGCTTCAATAATTGTACGATAAATTAGTGTGGAAATATAAATCCGACCGATTACGCCGTAAGTGGTTTTCTTTGCTATTTCTCTGGTTAATTTAGTGGTTGTATTAATTGCTAATTACAACGTATTGCTTTAGCCCGTGTCTGGACCTTATATTCTACTCGTAATTGACTGTCTGGATAATTCTTTTGGGAATCCTTTGTAACACAAAACGTACCTGCGATAGCGCTGTCGTCGACCTTGAAGATACACGGCCGAACATACTTCAGCGGTTGGGGGTCACGCACGCCGTGCGCCTGCTATTTACAAAGGCTGTCAACTGACTGTCCCCCTCCAAGTTGGGGGGCTGTCATTATTGCGGGGTAAGCTAAAACAATAGGCCTTTTGGATTGGCGGGAGTTACATTCCGTATTAGAACAAGTGTACTATTAGTTTTTAAGTCACCGCGTGTACGTGACGTGTGTACGTCTAGTTTTCTTAATCACCAATCTTAAATTGGTAGGCTACTTCTATTTTGGGGTTAATAAACAAAAAACTTAACTGAATTGCGACATACTTGAACGCGGACTATAACTAATTGGTTATTGCTAATGCACGCAAGTTTCATGCGACAGACTCTGTTATTTCTCCTAGATACTTCTAGTATTTTAAATGGCATGTGCTATATTTATATGTCTTTTGTCTTTCTTTGATTTGTGTTTCTTGTAGCGTGTTAGACTCTAAGTAAAACCTAGTAAATTCCTGTTGATCGGTTTTATTTCTCTCCGTAACCCAGCAGGTGGTGCCTCGTTACGCAGCAGTTATTTCTTTTAGTTCTCTCAAGAACCTTCCCCATCTCTCCGACTTAGCCGGACACTGCTGTGCTAACGCTTATAAATACGGGATCTCCCACAAATTTAGTAAGCTATTTTGAGCCAAATATTGTTCTTTCTTTTTTTTAGGTTGGATAGCTAGAGCCGTCACATTATCTTTATCTCTTATTATTTGTGAACTGCAACAGTTACATGATAGCAATGCAATGTAGATAACGAGAATAAGTACCCTAATTCATTCTATTACGCATTTAACTGTAAAGAAATGACGTTGACTTCCTAATTTTAGTTTCTAAAACAAAGCGAAATATTTGAAGTTAAAGCGCACACATGTTAAACCGTTTACTCGCGAGGCCTCGCCTCGCGATTACATAAGGGTATCACAAAAATGCGAATTATCAGTATGCAGCGAATTAAAATAATCGGTTTCTAACATAGATGTAACTACAATATTGGAAGTTTTTGAAATGAAACATGAATATGAATTGACTTTTAACTAAAGTACTATCTTTACAGTTGTTTTATTAGATGCACAGGAACGTCAAATGCTTCATATTTTTGTTGATACGAGTACATACAGAATTGAAGTGGATTCGGTTGCTACCGGTTGATACAGACACAATGGACAGGTGTCGATTGAGGTTGCTTCCTTGTTAAGATTCCACGGTCTTTTCGTATAAAGTTAACTACAACGTCTGCCTCATAGAATGAAAGCACGGTATAAAGTAACACCAGCAGCACAGGTTGAAACTGAAACGGTATACATCGGCTAATTACTGCCTTTAGTAAATTATGAAGTAGATGCCCAGGTCGTAGTTCTAAAAAGGATACCAAAATGGCGCTTGTGTAGAAAAGGAAAACGATGTAGTTAGGCGTTTGATAACGGGTAAGATATCGATGTATTAATTATGGTTAATAAGAGTAACGGAGTTATAAATGTCATTTACGACATCAATTTAAATAAAATAATTCCAAAAATTGTAACTTACTTTCTAAACTATCCTTTTTTTTTCTTGATTGAGTCTACCTGCTATTTTTAAACATTTTAAGACTATAATTTAAAATTACAAATTTTGCTCAAAAAGAGGAAAATTTGCACTTTTTATTGATATTTTGTCTGTGCTGACTTTATCATCAATTTTCACGTGCATTGTGGAATTTTTATAAATGTTTTTAATAAATTCGGGTATCTGGAGTCAACTCTTGCATTATTTAGTGATTCCAAGAATGCACAGGTTTCAATGGAGTCAAATGCCTTCTCGTAATCAACGTAGGCCAAGTACAGGGGTATGTTATATTCTGTGCATTTCTCTATTAGATGATGTATTGCTTGCAGGTGGTCAGTGGTGCTAAATCCTTTTCTAAATCCTGCTTGCTCCACAGGCTGAAAAAAAGTCTAGTTTGTTGATGAGGCGATTTGTTATGATTCTGGTCAGCAGTTTGTACAGGGACAAAAGTAGGCTGATTGGTCTATAGTTTTCCATGTTTGTGCTGTCACCTTTTTTGACGGATTTTTACTTCTGGATTTTGCCATTCTTTCGGAACTGTTCCTTCCTTAAGATATTTGTTCAAAATAGCTAGAATAACTTTTCAGCGTATCACCCCCAGTTTTAACATTTCATTTGTTATTCCATCTCCACCCGGAGCTTTATTGTTTTTCATTTTTCTTAGGGTCTCTTTCAACTCTGTTCTATTCATGTCAGGTATCTCTTCCGACCCAACATTTAAAATCGTGCAATTTTTCAAATCGTTTGGCTTCGGCTTAGTTGAAGTGTACAGTTTCGTGTAATAGCTCTCAACTACGGCTGCTAATTCGACTTTTGTCGAAACAATTTGCCCGCTTTCGTCTTTCATTTTTGTGATTACTTGCTTGCCACGGTTAAGTTTCGAACGACGGACTTTCATAGAGCAATTCTTCTCAATACTGTCATTTATCACCTTGGTGTTGTGGTTTCTTACATATTTCCTTAATTTATTTTTTTATGACTTTACTTAGTTTTTTGATGTGCTTTAGAACCTTTGTTTAGTTTACGCCTTTTTCAATTAGCAATTACAGCAGTTACCTCATATATATATATATATATATATATATATATATTTTCCATTCTAATTGCTAACATTTTCGTACGTGAACGCTTTCACGAGTCGACACTAGATGTCGAAAAGCTTATCATTTATATATATATATATATATATATCGCTATGTGGCGCCCTATTTAATATTATTTTCAGTGCGAAAGCCTTGACTTGCTTAGTATCGCACACCAACGACCCCTCTTGGACTGATAAAGCTGCGGCTGGGTTTTTGACACTGCCGGTTAATTTAATTCTTTAACAATAAACCGTAACAGATTCTGGTAACATTCAATTTTATTACTGTACAAATAAATCATCAGTCAATACTCACCGTTAATTAATATTGCGAACAATATTTTTTGAGTGAAGCAAGGTATACATCCCATTTCATTCGAAATTTCCTTCCATACATTCTGCACTACATTCCTATTGCTGTGGTACTTGAGTCGTCTTTTGTCCCACAATGCTTTTTTGTAAAACCGCTAAAATTAATGTCAGAACATCCATAATCGATTACGCAAGCCAAATTTATCTTTCTTCGTTAACACCAACTTTAATTTATATACATTTATATTTGTGCAAAAATTTAGCTTCCTTAATAATTTATAAAAGAATTGCATACTACTCCTTTATTTTCTACATGTTCTATACGCTTTTTTGTTTTATTAATTCTTTTTCCGATATTTCAATAATCATTCTTTCAGCAGATTTGTTCAAGACACAATTTTTTAGGTATAAGGTTTGTATTATTATCAAACGCCATTATCTTTTCTGTTTTTACGTCTAACTGTTCAGCAGCTTAGTATTTATTTTTCTTGCCTGACTATTATTAATTGCTTTATCTTCCGCTCAATCCATAATCGTCTTATTTCCTTGTCACTCACTAAGTTAAACTAAGTTACACTCACATAATGTCATTAATTTATTAAAAGGTGGAAAATATAAATTGAATGCATAATTCATTTTTAAATTTTTATTGTTGTTATCTCACATTAATATTTCAGAATATTGAAGAATTATGATTTGAATAAACATTTTAGCAAAAAATTAGAATTTTTAACGTGAAATGTGTTAATTCCCACGCAAAACTTAATGTAGGTATAAAAGTAGATTTCTTCAATAAACTTTTTAATTAAACATCGAAATATTAAATACAAAATATTGAAAAAGCAATTTACATTCAATTTGTTGGTTTACATAAAAGCAAAACGTTTATACACCTTTATGATAAAGTGTGTAAGCACGATAATGTTAGAGTAATGTACATAATAACAGCTGCATTTGAAGTTGTGTTTCATATTTAAAAGTGCATTTTCTACCTAATAATTTTCACGTAACAAATGATAGTTTATATTCGCAAGTCATTAATTTCAACTTACGCTTCTGTAGTTGTAAAACGCGCTTTTGGAGAAAGCTGGCCGAG
This sequence comes from Abscondita cerata, assembly GCA_030710515.1. Taxonomy (NCBI): domain Eukaryota; kingdom Metazoa; phylum Arthropoda; class Insecta; order Coleoptera; family Lampyridae; genus Abscondita; species Abscondita cerata. Next base: position 21,606 of record JALBCR010004611.1, on the reverse strand, counting down.
CTATTATTAACGAGCTGCAATGGCTTTGTTGACATGCAATTCGAGAAATGTAAGCTCCATATGTCAGAAGAAAAATCATCGTCCGAGCGAAATTTTTGACAAAGCATGAAAATGAAACGAAAACAACGTTTTGTTTTGATATTTGAATATAAATGGCACTGCAGATGCACCGTCGTATTTTACACTTTTAATATATTACCCCGTATATCATAATATAATATATTCAAAGATAATACTCTCAAACCTCCATACTTTAAAATAATCCTCCTGAGAGATTTCTTATTATGAAACCTTGATCTCCTGTTGCAACAGTATGAATATAAATTGCATTTCAAGATTTATAGTATTCCAGTAGGACAGGCATTGTCAGTTCTCAAACTACGACTTTCGTCTTTTTTGTCATTACATTTTAATCGTGTTTGTAATCGCATTCAAATCAACGCAAGATTAATGAAACTTTGAATAATACGACTTTTATAAATGTATTACGAATACGAAAATTTTTAATTAGTGAATGTGAAGTTGATTATGATGCATCGCATTCGTGTGCGCGTCTCTGATTTATTTAACTTTCTTTGTAGAGCGACGCCGACCAGGTGTATGAAAAGATGAGTGAGCACGAAACGTTAGTAAATTGGATAAGTGAGTGTTGTTATCTGTGACAACTACATGCATTAATTAGAACGTTAATGTGATCTTTGATAACGATGTGTATAAAAATCAGGTGTTGCTTTTTAAAGCTCATCACAACATCTAAACAAATTTTTTTAATTTATTTACTAGAAATTAAGGAACCTATTGAAAATGTAAAAAAACAAATTTTTGATCATTTTACCTTCAAGTGGTTTGGAAACTTTGCCAATATCATAACGAACAAATGGAAAAGAATTCTCAGTTGTTCATATAAAATTTCACAGAAAAAGAACATTCACTTTTTCTCTCAAATTTTTCAATTTTCTCAGCAACTTCTTAAATGTTTCTCTTCATTAAAACCTAACTCGAACAATTATAAACAAAAAATAGTCAAATAGGTTTAGCGTTTCCAAACTGATGCGCTTATCTTCCAAAATCCCGAATTTTTTTACAAAATTGACTTATTGTAGGTTTCTGCATCGTACGAGTATATTATACAATGTGGAAAATCCAAATGGAATAAATACATTAAGATAGTAGGAATGTCTAATGCTAAAGGGAATGTATTAAGCGATACGTGGTAGTAGTGCAAGGAACGGAGCACTACTACCACGTGTTGATAATACATTATTTAGTGTTGTACAAATTCTGAAAATTGTAAAATTTAAAATTATAAATTGACATTCTTCAACGTAAAAATGTGATCCCTACCGTCAACCCTCTTCAAATGACAGGTGCAACCCCCAAATCTTCAAATTTGAAGTATAGGCTTCTGATATATGTTTGATATCTATTCAAAAATATTTAGTGCAAAAATTATGATATGACCGAAATACGGTACAATACACTCAAAAACTAAAATGTAATAAAATGTAAAAACAAAAACAAAAACAAAAAACTATGATATCAATGAAGTAGATGTTCGAAATGTTCACCGTGAACGTCTTGGTCAACGAAACTTATTTCCCATTTAGGTATTAATGATTAGAAAACCATCAATAGTTAATTATAATTAAAAAATGTTCAAGATAGACATAGGAAACTATTAACAAAATTTGTTCGGAACAACGTAAACATTCAGAAAATTAAACTATATTCAAGATGTCCCATTTAAAATATCGAATTTATAACACGGTTCCAGTATAACCAAAATGACAAGAAGATGCTAATATTTTCAATAAATAGTTCACACTTCAAAACCCCTCCATGTCAATTTTCCTAGCTTTGTTTATAGTTACGAGATGCGTCTAACTTCTTCAGAGTTTCCACAATTTTCCAATTTTTTCGGAAGATTTTCTAATTTTTCTGCCCACAAAACATAGTGATAAGATAGCACATAACAAAAATGTAAGGAACCCGTTTCTATTTATGAAACCAGTTGGTACAATGCTTGTCTGGAACGAACAACACTTTAAGGATATTTGTGCAACAAAATCCAGCGGTTTCATTTTCTATTTCAATGCGTTACAATCTGGTCAAACTGAGTTCATAAACCAATATTAATAGAAACTGTAGTCGATTGAAACATGTTAACTGAAAGCAGCTCGTTTCAAAGTTGCAAGATTATTAGCTAAATCGCGCTTGGCAGGGGTTTGTGACATTCGCAAACCCTTTCAATTTTATTTCATTCATCAAGTTACTGTGTAGTCCGATTAGACTGAAAATTAGCTTGATTTGAAGATTTAGATATCTTCAACCCTAATTGCTCCGCCTGCATTTTATAGACTACTCGAGTCTTGAACTGAGTAAAAATATGGTTTTGAAACTGCTCCATCAAGTTTTTTGAAATTTTTGTTGAAATGGTTAAGAAATGACTATTTTAATTGTTTTTGTAAATTTCTTTTAAGAACCAAATTTTTTGTTTCAATTTTCCACAATTGCATCATAAGTACTACTAACTAACCTACCGAATCTGTTTCTGATGTTGCCTTTGCTGATTGGATTTGTATTTAGCCAGCTCAAAAACCTCTATGTACGGAAAATCCTAAAAAACTGATCAAAAAGTAAGTTCAACGCGATAAAACGGCTGACTTTACATAACTAAAACTCTTGAATTGAAATTGTATATCTTTATTTTAAAAAATCGTAAAATAATTTAGGAAAATTGATTTTAAAAGCCAAATATTAATACTATGCGACGCAGATGTAGAAAATTGGACCAAAACATTTGGTTCTCAAAAGAAATTCATAAAAATGGGTGAAAATAACTATCGTTTGACCATTTCAGCTAGAATTGATGGGCTGAAGAAATTCCAAGGTCAGATTCTACAAGAATAACTCCCATTTATTCTTGAAACTGTACTTCGCAGGGTTGTGTTAGTTGAAAAAAAAATTCCAAAATTGGTCCATGTGTTCTCAAGTTTTACGCTTAGCAACATATTTAGCGAATTCTTTTATTATACAGGGTACAGCAGATAAAGCATTGGTTAGAGGCATCTCGTAACTAAACGAAGCTGAAAATTGACATAGAGGGGTTTTGAAGTGTAAACTATTTATTGAAAATATTAGCATCTTTTGCCACTTTTGGTTATACAGGAACAGTTTTATAAATCCGATATTTTAAATGGGACATCCTATATATGGTTTAATGTTCTGAATGTTTGTTGTTCTGAACAAATTTGTTAATAGTTAATAGTTCTCTATGTCTATCTTGAATATTTCTTGAGTTATAATTAACTGTTATGGTTTTCTAATCATCAATACTTAAATGGGAAATAAGTTTCGTTGACCAAGACGTTTAGGGTGAACATTTCGAACATCTACTTCATTGATATTCATATTTTTTTGTTTATGTTTTTACATTCTATTACATTTTAGTTTTTGAGTGTATTGTACCGTATTTCGGTAATATCATAATTTTTGCACTAAACATTTTTGGATAGAGATCAAACGATACATCAGAAGCCTATACTTCAAATTTGAAGATTTGGGGGTTGTACCTCTGATTCGAAGGGGTTGATGGTAGGGACCACATTTTACGTTGAAGAATGTCAATTTATAATTTAAATTTTACGGGTTTCAGGATTTTTTATAAATATGTACTGTAACCGAAATAATGTATTATCAATACGTGGTAGTAGTGCACCTGTTCCATGCACTACTACCACGTATCGATTAATACATTTCCTTTAGCATTCGATATTCTTACTATTTTAATGTATTTATTCCATTTGGATTTTCCACACTGTATAATATACTCATACGATGCAGAAACCTACAAGAAGTCAGTTTTGTAAAAAATCGCAAATATAAAAGGAATAACTAAGTTCATAAAAATATCAAAATATGTAGTCTATTCTAAGAATCCAGTTTATATTATATATTTAAGTTTTTCTTTAATTTATTTAAAATAATCTAAACAATTAATGAGCACAAACCAAAGTCCCTTTACTGAAATAAATAAATCTATACTTATCACAACGTCACAACTTTAATCAAATTTTTGCAATACTGTATACGTAACATTAAAATATTAAGGTCATAGTTATTAAAATTAATGAAGTCAGTTTAAATCGAAATGGGAAGTACTCTGTACTTCAACAAAATAGTGTGTATACTTTTTAAAATCTTAGTAAGGGTAATTACAATGAATGAATTTTAGAAACTGTTGTTCATTGGGATTGTGTTAATCAAAACCGCGTTAAGCCAAAACGGTTGTTATGGTAATTGTCAAAATGCAGTCCCATGTGGAATAAACTGCTACTCACCGCCAAACCACAACTGCGACAATAACGAAATATCTAATCCGACGAAATGTGAACCAAAGGAAATTACAGCATCCTCTTACAATATTACTAACGAAAAGAAGAAGTTAACATTACCACAGACATACAGTTAAATAATCAAATTACCAATACAAACCAAATAACAATACCTCTTAAAATTGAAACTCACAATTTTAACACCATCAACAATGTTGCAGAAGATAAAGAGCCTAACAAATCTGATGACTTAGACACGATTTATTTACCAGAACCGTACATGCCGCCAATTCAGTATCCATTTCCGTATCAAAATGCGCTTTGCAACGCGGTACCTTATCAAAATAATTGTATCAACGGCGAATGCAGAAAAAGGCCTTACACAGTCACCAATACTTGCACTCAAATACCTATGTACCCTTACTATCATTGCCAAAACGTTTATCAAGATTGTTCTGGGTGCAAAAGTGATTCATATAAAAATTGTGCTACTTACTCTAGATGTAAAGATTGTTTCTATTAATTTCTAAAACATAATAATTATGTACATATAAATTGATATTGGATTTTACAGCTGTTATTTGTTAATTCACTAGTCCCGCCGATTGTTTAAACAAAACAGCTAAACTTTAACTGACTGTTTTGTTCAAACAATCTGCTGGATAGTGAAATAATAATTATGTATTTAACATTATAATAAATATAAAAACAGGGCGCAATTATCCACATACTCGTCTTTCCAAATACCAAATTATTGTAGCAAATTTTTAGATACGAGATACAATGTTGAATGTTTCTTCAATATTACAAAAATAAGTTTATTTTAATGAAGCGTTATAACAAACAGATTCATGTTTAAATTTTACCTTTTAATGATTACGTCATAATACATTTATTCTTAAAAACCATCTTCCAGTACCGCCAGTAACACAAACACATTCACAAGATTATTAACACATAAGCAACCTATATATTTTATGGGCGTTGGCTTACCGAGGTAAATTCAATTGAACACTATCAGTAACTCAGGCAGAACCATAAGATTACCTACCCTTAGTAGGCGGAACAATTTTATTAGCCATTTTCTGGGCGATGGTTTTCATCGCCGATACTCAGAAATATACAAATCCTGAATGCTCTCAAGTATACCAATTCAACACACACTAACATAAATGTAACTCAAGCTTAACCGAAGAAGTACGAAACAACCTAAATAGAAACTAATCATGTAATCAAATTGATGGGTTCTTACATTTATTGTATAAAAAATTCAATTATACCTTTAATTAGTAAATGCATCTTAATATTTTATTGTCAAGCACTAACGAAATCAATAATTATGTCTAACCCAAATGTTAACTTTAAACTAAGAAATGCACGAAATGTCTAAGACACACATTTCATTTAAGTTAACTTTAAAATTTAACTGCACATAAGTGTGTAATAAAAATTAGTTAACATTGCCAATCACTGACACACGTAAATGCAGCAGTTATAGTATAATGTCATGGTTAATCTTAATTAGATAGAAAAAATTGTTGCGTGAAAAAAAAATACGACAGACTCAGTATTGATGATTAAAGGATTCTGCCGATAGTTTCTCTCCGTGTCACGATAGATGGCTACACTTGCGTTTCCTTTAATTCGACAACAACGTAATAACGCATTTATTTTGTCCGTCTATGTTGAGCATTCACGGGAGGTGTACTAAAGTTGTCTTTTCTGAGGCAAGGAGCTACGGACATCTTCACAGTTATACACCAGGTATTTTAAATTTATTGCGAAATCAATAATCGTATTATTGACTGTGATAATTGTACTGTTATCTATCTTTTGTGTTTTGTCGTACGAAAATCGCGTGTAAAACATAATTACTGTTTTGGGGTTAAAAATTGTTTTAATTATTAGATTTCATTGACTTGCCAGATTCTTGTTTGTCTACGTACAATGCTTATCGACGAATGTTATTCGTCTTTTCTCTTAAAGAACAAACAAGTGGCGCTCATGATTATTAATTAACTTCTAGTAAGAACGATTAAATTAGTTTCATATTGCAATAATTTTATTCTCTCAATCTGCGACGCCTCCGACGTAGTTAGCTAGCCGTGCTGGACACAAAATTGATGTCGATTTGTTCATATTTTCCTTACCAAACAAACCAATAATTAAAATAAACATTGACATTTACTACTGTTACAAAATTGTTCAGATTGTTTTGAGAATATTCAAATTTGTTAGTCAGTTGCCCAACACAAACTGATATTGTAATGAATGTAGATGTTTTGAAGACTCACAACTAACTGAGATAAAATTGAAAAATAATTAAAAATATGAATACAAAAGGATAAATAGGTAAAAGGTGCTGACGATGTCACATGAATTGAAGCAGCATCAGCATTTACGTAGTAGTCCAAAACTTATTAAAAAATTACTTTATTCTCACAAACTAATCAACGGTAATTGGATATTTATGAGAATGAAAAGTACGGCTACATAACATTAAACTTCACTCCCGATATTTTGTTTAAAGAGGCGACAGAGGTATAAATAATAATTCTAAATTTACTGTGTAAAAAATAACTACACTACTAGATTAAGAAACAAATAATTAAAAGACGAATGGCGCAACCGTGGTTATAAATTGAAATAATTGTAACTTCTACCTTGTTTGCGTCCTTACCCAACAAACGATTATCACAAACTGAATATTTAGTTTCAAATAAATGATTACCAAAATGTAGGTACATATTACGTTTAAATCAAGTTTTGATGCTTGCGTCAGTTAACGATATCAGAAGTAAGAATTTATATAATCAATGTTTTTGTAGTTAAAAGGTAATTGTTTGACCTATAGAACTTGTTAGATATCGACAACAAAGAAAATAAATTCGTTCTCTGTAAATAATTTTGATACTTAAACTTGTATTAAATCTAAAGATGTTTTTGTATTAACTCCAGTATAACGCCACTTTCCAACAAATACAGCGCACTCAATAATATAACAGATAACAATTCGCAAAAATATAACGCTAACAACGATACAACAGATTCCGACAAAACACCCAACCTCCTCCAATTTTCGTGTATGTAGTAATGAATCCATCAGATATGAAGAAAAAACTGGCAGTAGTAGTCGAATAAGAACAATACGTCACTTAGAGTTTGACAAACAATAGAGTAAAAATTACAAGTCAAATCCTTGACAAACAGAAAACTAGCGAAATTGATGAGAAAATAAAATAATTCATTATACTTACCAGCCAAAAAGAAGAAACAGTGTTCACGATGATTATTAAACATCTGCAACATTCTATAGCTTTCAATAAAATAAAGCAGGAAATCACTGCACAAGGAGAGCAAGTCAGAAACATATTTAATCTAAAAACACAGGGTTACAAAAGAACCTACGTGAAACCATCGGACAACAACAAAGGCATCTATAAAATAGAACATCTACAATACAATCAAATATTAATGATACCACCAAGAACTAGTAACAACACAATACAATGTATGCGATGTCAAGTCTATGGCCATACCAAAACATGCATACAGTACAGCGAGTTGTAAAAAAACAAGGACACGCCAACACCTGCGTCCTATGTGGAGGAAAGCACCCTCACAAGTACCACGGATGCGATTACTATCACAAATTGTTCAAAATCAAAAATGCTAACTATAGGCCACAAACCTATCAAGCCCCATCCATAAACCTACAAACCAGCCTTCAAATATTCATCAACCAACGCTAACATTGCCAGAAACCCCGACAGTAAATACCACTGATCAATGACTAAACCATACTCTCACTAAATACCTTGTTACGGTTCAAAAATACTTGAACCCGGACGTATATCGCAAGAGTTGCACGTTGCGACAAAATCAAATTTACCGCGCATGCTACGTTTTTCTCATTGGTGGATCGATTTATTCTCAATATTAATTGAAACGACGGGCGGACATCTTGTGACTTTCTCTCCTATTGGGCGGTTGTCGGTGCTTCACGAAGCTAAAATTACACGTAAAATATCAATGTGGTTTCAATAATTCTAAGTTAAATTAGTGTGGAAATATAAATCCGACCGATTTCGCCGTAAGTGTTTTCTTTTGTTATTTCTGTTGTTGTCTCGTGGTTGTGTTAATTTCTAATTACAACGTATGCTTTAGCACGTGTCTTGACCTCATACTCTACTCATATCTTACTGTCTGGATAATTCCTGGGGGCGCTGAAACGAGCAATTAGGAATCCTTTGCTATACAAAACGTGCCGACTACCACGATGTCGCCTACCTCAGAGCTGCAAAAGCCGATTATACTCCACCGGTTGTGGGTTGGCAACGCTGCGTTGCTGCGATCTGCTTCCAGAGCTTTGTCGTCTTATCCTCCTCAAAGAAATCCTACTGATCTTCTAGTAGCTGTCAACTGGCTGTCGTTAGCAAGAACCTTCCTTATCAGAACTACATGCATCAGTACACAGCTAAGTTTATTGTTTAAGGAACCTATTCACTTTGCATGCGTTCGGAACTTAAGTACACGTGACATTAAGCGGTTTGAATCCCTAGTGTATAAGCAAATTGTTATTCGGGGTAGTCTCCATCCACCGACGTTCGGTTTTGTTTTCACTAGCTCCTCAGAGCTGGGGCGCTGTAAATAAAGTGGGTGAAGCTAAAACAAAAGGCCTTTTGGGTTGGCGGGAGCTACGTACCGTATTAGTCCGAGTTTAATACTAGTTTTTAAGTCACCGTGTGTAAGTGACGTGTGTACGTCGAGTTTCCTTAATCACCAATCTTAAATTGGTACGCTAACTTTAATTTGGGGTGTAACAAACAAAAACTTACCTGAATTGAGACATATTTGATCGCAAACTCTAATTATTTTGTTGTTGCTAATGCACGCAAGTTTCATGCGACAGAATCACTTACTTCTCCCAGATTCTTCTAATATTTTAAATTGTATTTGCTATATTTACATGTCTTTTGTCTCTCTGATTTGTGTTCGTTGTAGCGTAGTAGACTTTAAGTAAAACCTATTGAATTCCTGTTGGTCGGTTTTTTTCTCAACAGCTTATTTCTAACAGTTACCTCAAGAACCTCCCCAACTCACCGACTAAGCCGGACACTGCTGTGTTAACTCTTAAAAATACGGGATCTTCCACGAATTTAGTGCCCTACTTCGAGTCAAATATTATTGTTCTTTCTTTTCTAGGTTGCATCGCTAGAGTGACGGATTTTATTTTTTTTATTTTGTATTATTTGTGAACTGCAACCGTTACAACCTAGACAAATTTAAATCTATGGTTTTTCTTATTAATATATCAAAACAGCTTGTCCTAAGCATGTTGACAATATTAATCAGCAAACAAAACAATGGATCAGAGTTTTTTTCCTCCAATTGTAGTTTATAATTTAAAGTTCTTATCCTTCTAGGTTTAAGTGGGGTTGACAATAACGGTCTCAAATCACAATTACATGTAAGGCCGACAGGTTTGGGTGAAACGTCGGCCTTACATGTAATTTTGAGACCATTATTGTCAACCCCACCTCCACCTAGAAGGATAACAACTTTAAATTAAAACAATGAATAAAGTGTTTTGAATAGATCAGTGGAACGCCAATAGTCTCTTAAATTATAGAGAAGAAATAATTCTTTTTGTTAAACAACACTTTATTGATATAATGTTAATAAGCAAAACACATTCCACTGAAAAATCCTATTAAAAACTCCTAATTTCATAACTTATTGCATCCACCACCACCACAAACAAAACTGGGCATGCAGAGTCGGCAATTTTAATAAAACAAAGGTATCAAACACTATATTCTCCTCCCTCAACACGAGAATAAAAAGCCTTCATGGCACAACCATCAAAGTTCTTACTCTACCCTATAAGCTAACAGTTTCGGCAATCTACTGCTCCCGAATGCAAAACAATTTAAAAGCAGACTTTGAAAACCACTTTCACACTGAGACCCAAATTCAAGACTTTAACAGAAAGCACATCACCTGGGATGCTTAGTCACAAGCAGAGAACTAAAACAAAGTTCTAAAGCTACTTATCTACAGGAACCCCAACCTACTGATCATCGGACCCTAACAAAACCTCAGACTTTCTTGACTTTTTCATCTTTAATGGAATATAGAAAAATTATACAGATGTCTTGCAGGTCATGCAACTATACGTCAAGCGTCATACACAAAGAACTACCGATAAGACTACACTCCAAAACTAACTGGAAATGCTATAGATGCATCCTGCAAGAAACTATAGATTTAAAAATTAGCTTAATGAATCTACAGGAACTAGACGACACAGTCATCAATTTAAATGCAATGCAAAAAATCACACTTTAACAACAACACTATAATTTTATTTAGCAGCTGTAGTTGTTTGTCTCTAGCACGGAATTGAGATAAGAATTTACTGAATAAATGGGATTGTTGTAGTTTGATTTTCACGAATTTGCGTCGCCTTGGAAAAGGGGGCTGATTTTGCGTTACGATAGTTCAGTTTGCAATAGATCGTTGAACTACCCACTTCAAGATCTAGAAGAGTTAACCAAACAAATAGAAGGATTTTCGTGTTATGACCTTTTTTGAAAAAGAGCCGTTTTGACTCGCTGTGCAGATAATAACTGTATTCCAGACCAAAATATTCAGTGTTTGCAGTTTTTGGGAAATTCACATATCCGATCCCCGTATTTGCGTAAAGCGGTTTTGATAGTGGTTCTGGTACTTTGGATTTAGATATCTACGCAGGTAGGATTTTCCTCACTAGTGAGGAAAAAAATGTCATGTTGGAGGAATGTCTCTTGGAACTTAAATAAACAATTTAATTTTTGTTACACAAATAACTATAATTATTCAGTCACTTTTGTTTAATTTAATATCTTATATTTCGACTTTTAAACATTGATATCCTACATTTATTTCTTAGAATTACGCGGCTAGCAACGTTGTGCTATGACAGGTTGAGACCTTACCGAGACCACAGAATAAATAGTCGAGACAATTGTAAACCTCCGATTGTTGACTTTTGCTTTTACGTACGAAATTGTGACGAAATCCTGTAACAATATGTTACGTTTACAATTAATAGTTTTCTTGTATTTGGGTTGATTGGTTGGTTTTTTTGGAAATGTCTTGGAAAAAATGTTGTTTCTAACACATGAGGAAAGCCATTTACCACTCTCACTCTAATGCCAACTCAAGCTCGAGTAGAAAAAAAACCAATCGCTTTCTTCACTTGTTGGACAAATAACTATTAATTTAACTACAAATTCAATCGAACTTTTCCTAACTTGTCTGAATAAAAATCGATTACGTGATCATCTACATATCATCTCGCGTCGTTAATCACGTATTCACCTTATTAATTAATTAGTTAGTAGTGATTATTTTATTTTGTCTTTTAATGATTGTTTAAATCATGTTAATTGTCATTGTAACGAGCCTTTTTAATCAGGTGAGTATTCCTCCAAAATTGTAAGTTATGTATAAAGTTTGCTCATCTCGAGCCCTTCTAGGTGGAGGTGGAATGAACGACAAACTCAATTTTATGTATGTTTGATTTTGATTTTTGTGTGGCGTGTGTTAACTTTTTCAAAATTGTGACAGCACTTTCAAGGTAGGTCGAACCAAAAGTACCCACCCTGACAAACTTCCGGTAAACAAGGGTTGGAAGTAAGATTGCGTCGTTTCCTTGTTTGGCACCCACATCACACGAACCACTCCTTTTTCCCGCTTAGCTACTGAGCAACCCCTATTTATGTTACGCTTTCAAATTAAAATTTCCGTAAACCTAGTTTTGCATGTAACACTATATCCAATCCTTTCAGGAGTATCCTAAGAAAGGGTCTTGGGACCTTTTTTATTAATTCTGTATAGTTTCTGATCTACCCACTACCCCTACCACAACTATTGGTACTTTTGCCGACGGCACTATCATTTTGCCGAGTCATAGAAATGTCAATATAGCATCACAGTATGTTCAAATCCATCCTAATTCTCTGAAAGACATGCAACATTCATCTTGTCTAAACAACAGCGCCCTTCTATTTACTTGAACAACATGGAGTTGCCTCAATCTACCACGATGAAGCACATGGGGCTCCACCTAGACAATAAACTTACCTGGCGGGGAACACATCAACAAGAAAAAATTTCTGGGTACAACAACCCATTAATAAATAAACTCTTACAACAGCAGGTCGTCAGAAGACTCAAAAGACGTTAGCCCACTGGAACACCCATCACTGTAGGGGTCCTCATCACGTCAATCACAAGACAACACATTAGTTTATAGAATATTACATATATTATGATTGCTGATTCTATCTCAATAAAACAAAAATCAAAATGAAACAAAACATAATCATTCAAAAGAAACAAAGCGATTGCTTACGGCAAAATCTCAGTTGAACTTTTGATTAACTTGCACATTAATGTTTCTACCGAAAACATTAATTTTGAGGTATATATACAGGGTGTTTCTGAAAGGTGTGTACATGGCTTTACCAGAGGATCTCTGGCTCAAAATAGACCGTTTGACACCAATTTACCTATAACCAAAAGTGTATCATAAGGGCCCTAGAGAGCGTCAAACTTTCCAAAAAAATATTGTTTATTGGGAATAACTCGAGAACGGTTTGACGGATTTTGTGCCGCTTTCGTATGTTGGTTGCCTGCTTTGAAGACGTTTTCTTTGTAATGTGGACAAATTTCTGATGCCAGGAAAAGTCGCTTTCATACGGGCACTGCCAAATAAATGATAATATTTTAACAACCGTCAACGATACAAAACCAAAATAATTCTGACAAATAAAATGAACAATTTGTAAACTTTTTCTCTCTTGTTAAATTGCGCTAATGTTAATAGTTTGATCAGAAAAAATTTAGAAATTCAAGTAGACTGCTAGTAGGCTATGCGATCAAATCTATCATTTGTGACATTCATTTTCGGATCTTCCAAGATTACTCACATTTCTATTTTGCAATTAACTACTTGAAAATAGGCTACACATTTGCCGAACAGACTGATATGCTGTTAGTGTTGGGCATTTGCACTGGCAATTGTCGGGAGAGCGTGAGGGTTTACGCAGAACCCAAATCGGATTAACATGATCATATAGCCTACTAGAAGTCTACTTGAATTTCTAAGCGCATGGATTCGATTTAAATTTTTCTGATCAAACTATTAACATCAGCGCAATTTAATAAGAAATGGTTATGGATTTATATCTGTTTGTATCCTAAATCTTTAAATAAAAAAAGAAAAGAAAAAGTTTTAAAATTGTTCGTTTTATTTGCCAGAATTATTTTGGTTTCAGTATCGTTGACGGTTGTTAAAATATTGTCATTTACTTGATAGTGCCCATATGAAAGCGACTTTTCCTAGTATCACAAATTTGTCCACATTATAAAGAAAAACATCTTCGGAAGCAGACAACCAGCATACGAAAGCGGAACAAAATACGTCGAACCGTTCTCGAGTTATTCGTAATATACAATATTTTTTGGAAAGTTTGACGCCCTCTGGCACTTTTGTAGTGCACTTTTTCTTATAGGTAAATTGGTGTCAAACGGTCTATTTTGAGCCAGAGAACCTCTTGTAAAGCCATGTACACACCTTTCAGAAACATTCTATATACAGGGTTATTCACGGTATACGACACGGAATATTACAGCCAAACTATTTAATAAAATTGGGGAAAATATATCTGGGATTGATAGAGACCTATAGGAGGAATATTTTAAAATTACTTTCAAAATATACAGGTGTCCCAAAATACACAGAACGTATCAAAGTTGTGTTTTTTCTTATGGAATGCCCTGTATATTAATACATTTTCAGTTTCTACGTTCAAAATAAGAATAGATTTTATAGAGGTTTGCCTTACTTAAACCTAAAAGTTTTTGAGATATTTTGTATTTTATGAAAAAGTCGTCACAATTTTACCGATTCATATCTCAGCAACTAATACTCTTTTTCAAACTAAATTTGCACTGGAGTCTATGAATTGATCAGATTTTATGTAGAACTTGTAAAAAATCTACTATCATATACAGAATGTGTACAAAATAAGATTAATTAATGACATGTTTTGAACCGCAATAACTTGCTTATTTTAAATAGAACACCCTGTATTTTATATCAACAACAAATGTAAAATGTAATTACCTATCAAACAATACTATAGTGTCCTATAGCTAAATGTTCAGGTTGTCATGAAAATGCAAATTTTCATAATGAAGACTGATTTGTAACAATTTTAATATTTATCAAGTAAGCTATACAACTTTGACAGGTGAAAATTATGTATTTGTAAGAAGCCCGTTGATTGACGGGCAAATTTTAATGCATGAATTTAATTTAAAGCTATGACCTGATCAATTGATAGACTTCCATATAATGTGCACAATTTTAGTTTGGAGCAAATTAGAGAATAGTTGCTGAGATATGAATCGGCAAAATTGTAAACGACTTTTTATAATATTCAAAATATCTCAAAAACCTTTAGGTTTAAGTAAGGTAAACCTCTATAAAATCCTTTCTTATTTTTGTTTGTAGAAACTGAAAATGTAATAATATACAGGACATTCCATAAGAAAAACACAACTTTGATACATTCTGTGTATTTTGGAACACCTGTATATTTCAAAAATAATTTTAAAATATTCCTCCGATGGGTCTCTATCCATCCCTGATATATTTTTCCAATTTAATTAAATAGTTTGGCTGTAATATTCCGTCTCGTATATCGTGAATAACCCTGTATACAGGGTGGGGCACTACCAACGAATTATTCTATAGCATTAAAACAACAATTAATGTTAGAAATTTTAAGGCATACATATGTCAAGACCATTGGAAACCAAATTTTAAAATATTTTGACTAGTATCCTGCTCTAAGAGTCAGTCGGTTTACGCACACTGGTCAGAATTTACTGATGTGTAACAACAGCAACCGTTATTTGGTACATCAAAATCAATCATACTGTAAACATCGACAAACTTTAACCTGTTAACTGAGAATGTAATACAAATCGCTCTTATCTAAAGTACGATAATTCGAAAACCATTCTTTTAAATTGTTTTAAACAAAGTTACCAATGTTTACAGTGTCATCGATTTTTACTAAAACTAATAACGGTTGCTGTTGTTTGTGACAGGTGGGCGTGATTCGACTGATTCTTAGAAACCCGGCATAAGTCATGAGCACATTTCTGTTATTTTGTTCTGAAAAAATTTTTTAAGTTTAATATTTAAAGCAGGATTGGCCTATACATTAAAAAAGGTTTGCTAGATAATGTTCATTTTCTGATATCTCACAGGTAACTTAAATTCAGTAAATTGCAAATTGTTAAACTAGCAAATTTTAAAATATTTCGAAAAACTATCAGAGTTAGGAGTTGGTAACCCTAATACCGATTGAAAGGTAACTAGTTCCTGATTCCAACAGATTTCAGAAATGCAGGGTGTTCCATTTAAGTTAAGCAAGTTATTTAAGTTTTAAGTCGTTAATGTTATGCGGTAGTATTAAAAACACTCTGTACATCATAACATAATAGTAAATATTGCAAAAGGATGTTGAAGACTCTTAGTAAGGTGGTGTAAACCAAAGTTGCTTGTTCTTATTTATCTTGAAGTTATTGCATTTTTTGGAGGGTCTGCAAATCAGGTAAAATCGATTTATCTCAGAAACGGAAGTAAGTAGGTATAGGACATATTAAAGAACATACATTATTTTTTTATCGTACAATTCAAAACAGAAAAAAAATACAGGGTGATCCATTTAAAATAACCTAACTGGTACGTGTTTCTAGAGCACCTGTATAATCCAAAATATTTTAAAAATGTGGTTTCGAATAATCTTGACATATGTATGCTTTAAAATTTCTAAGATTATTTGTCGTTTTAATGCTATATAATAATTAGTTGGTAGTGCCCCACCCTGTATATATTTATTTGGATGCGTTACAAAACAACTTTTAATTCAGAAGCAATAGAAAGGAATAAAAAATAAAACTTGAAAATTAGCTCAATTTGAATTTTTTAACTGCTTAGCAGAAAAAGTTTAATTTTAGTAAAAATCTCTTTAACAAATAAAAATTAAGACTTATTGTGAAATTAACAAAAGGGTTTTATCACAACATAAAACTGAAAAATGTGGAATTTCTATGCAGTTCGCATTCAGCTTAATATTGGGCAAGTCGAATAAAAGTTACGATGTACACAAAAACCCAGCCTTATATTAAAATATGATTTTCGTAAACTTATAAGTTTATACTCATAAACAGTGTTATATTAGAAATGTTTTAGGGGACAAACTAAATAAATTATTGTTGTTGGAATGGTACATCAACATTTAGTTATGATCTAAATGTTTTATGGGGAATACAAAAACCATGTCATAAACTGACTTTTTTTGACTTAAAATTATGTTAATTTTACTTCGCACTAACTAACTCACTTTCTATCTGATCTTCATTAAGAATTAACTAATTAATCGACATAACAAACACAATCCCCTTTAGATTTAAAATTGTGTTTCGTAATATCTATTGTTTGTTCTTGTTGTTGATCGTAGTTTTAAAACTTGTACTAATAAGTTTCATAAAAATTTCAGTTTTTGGAAAAAGACAAGAACAAAAAAATTAAATTGTCAATAAACAAAATAACAAATTTTTAATTCTTAAACAGATTAAAACTTTATCATATTTACTTACCATCCGTTATAATATTCTTACACTTAAAACTCTACCAAAAATTTAAAGCATTGATTAACTTTTTTTGAAATTTGAAACACCTGCTATGAAATTGAAATTTTGGTGTTGGAGATTTTGAAAATTAAAATATTGGAGATAGAATCTTAAAAGTTTCAATAAAAGTCTAATTTTTAATGTGTGTTAACAGATGGGAAAATCTTATTTAGTATTCTAAGGAAGCTCTAAAATTGTTTAAATATGAAATAATTTCATTACGTAGGTGCAACTTTAAGATAATAATTAATTTAAAAATCTATGTGAGTAAAGATTGTGTAATTTAAACGTATTTAATAAATTCTGTGGATATCAATATTTGGGCTTTAAAATGAAGTTGTGATCCTTGACTGACTACACACTCATTAAGTTAAATCAAATATATAGTGCAAAACTTTTGAATTTGAACCAAAACCTTTTCTTTATAACTATTTAAAATGTCCAGATAGTGAGCAGCTGGACCTTTTTAATTGAAGGAAAGGATCAAAACAAAACTCTCAGGTTCTGCTTAGGGCAAGATTTCGCCACTAGTAGTGGAAGCTTTATCAGGCCAGATCAGGGAACAGTAGAGGTTAATCAATTGTCGTCAAAATGGGAAAAAGCCACAATGATGAATGAAAGAACATATAAACAACAAAATACTCATTACTAACCTTAAAAATATTGTATTGAAATGTAAATAGAAGACATTAGAAAATCAACCTTAACATATAACAATGTACAACTTCAATGCCTTCTATGCACGTTTTCTCTATATTCTACATACACTGAATAACAGAATTGATAACAAAACTGCATGTACTTTGTACAGTGTGATGTTTTTTGAACGGAAAATTTGCAAGCAAATATTGGTGCATCCTCGGCAACCACAATTTATTAGTCAAACCA
Source organism: Abscondita cerata (assembly GCA_030710515.1). Classification (NCBI taxonomy): domain Eukaryota; kingdom Metazoa; phylum Arthropoda; class Insecta; order Coleoptera; family Lampyridae; genus Abscondita; species Abscondita cerata. The sequence goes on along the minus strand of JALBCR010004611.1, from coordinate 3,625 downwards.
CGATTGTAATATTTTCTTTTCTTCTTTGAAACTATGCGAAATAGAGATTTTTACGACAGTCAAAACTGTAAGAGATGAAATGGATAAGCCTTTCCATCAAAAAGCCTTAGAACCATAATACCACCCCAAATAATATTATTTAAAAGATTACCAGAAGTGAGGACGGTTTTCACCCTTCGAAAATTTACTTTTAGATTTCACGCATTTTTACAGAATTCTTGTAGAAATATGTGATTATTTAAGTAAACTGGTTGAAGTCTTCTCGACGGACAAACGTTACATTTCTGTATATAGATAAATTGAGTCCAATCGACTTATTTGACCTCCAAAATACGTGGTAGCTTTATCCCCGCAATTTTGGACACTCTGTATATGCCACTTTAGTTTCGAATAGCACAAGTGTTGGTGTTTGCAGTCTAACAAATGATTTGCGCCAAAACGTTTCGTGTCAATACATTTTACATAAAGCACACTTGCGCAACAGAAAATAACTTTCATTCATTTCATTCAAAACGTTTTACTGGTTTGTATTTTATCAGTAACCCACTTATAGTCAAACGCAAGCAAGTTAAATCCAAAACAATTTCTTCAAAACAGTTTTAAAGTGATATTATCTGTTGTTTGACGTACCAATACAGGGTCCTCGATCAATTTCTCGGAAACTAGGCGTCTGATCATTCTGAATCATGCCATTATGATAAATATTAATACAGGGTGGTCAAACAAGGAAAGTAAAATTTTTATTGAAAAACTCGTCAAAATCGATTTTTTAAATGGAAACGTCCTATTTTTATAATCCTATCTCGTTTCTCATAAAAAATAACAGTGACTTCATAAGGTAATGTTTATTCAAAAAATTTGTAGTTTTTGAAATATTCGCTTAATTTTACAATTTCATCAATAGAAACACTGGTTATCAGTTATGCAAAGCCAGCCACAGAATAATCAGATGCTCAGAAACGTCAATTATTCACTCGTTCCTTGCAATTTGGCAGCTATCAACAATTATGTCAGGCGAATGAATAATACGCAAAGAGATTATTTAAATTTGTTTATTATTTATGGCGAATGTTAGAAAATTTCATCAGAACATGGCGAAATATTTGCTCTCAGATATCACTGATAAACAGAAACCTTCACCCAACAGTATTCAAATGATTTATACAAACTTTAGAAAACATTTCTATACCACTTCATTCTATTCTGTGGTTGGCCTTGCTAACTGATACTGTTTCTATTGATGAAGATTGTAAAATTGCGAATAGTTCAAAATTACTAATTTTTAGATTAAACAACCTTACATAAAGTTACTGTTATTTTTTATATTAATCGAGGATAAAGATTGCAAAAATAGGGCGTGTCCATTTAAAAATTTGATTTTTGACGAGTTTTCAAAAATTTTATTTTCCTTGTTTGACCACCCTGTATTAATATTTATCATAATGGCATAAAGAATCTGTTAAAGTAATTCTTTCTCTACAAAGCAGTCACCTCAAATTAAATAATACGAGTTCCCGTATAGGTAAAATTGATACTTCTGTGTTGGCCTGCAAATGTCATTTTTGACATAAAATCTTGAATAAGTTAGAAACGGCTAGACTTAGGTATAGAACATTATACATCGAAAATATTCAAAATTTGTAGTAGAATCTAAAAACCGGAAGTGTAACCATCTTGAACATTTTATCTGAGTTGACCTTGTTGACATTAGCATGTGACGAAGTTTTCAGATTGATCAAACGTCTAGTTTCTGAGAAATCGATCGCGGTTATTCAACGTGGACACCCTGTATATGTTCAATAGTACAATTCACATTTATACAAAAACGTTTTTGATCTATTAGTGTGCCAGCAGCATTACGTTTTAAAGTTGCAAATGTTGAGTTCAAATCACAATTGTTATCACAAATGGAATTTCCCCTCAGGCTATTAGTAGAATATTGCAAAAATATTATCAGTAAGATAATTAAAGGGGAAACGTAAATAATGTTGAAATGAGCCTATTATGTTAAATTGATACAAAAAGAAATCAAAAATCAAGTAAGGATTTATTCAAAGATTTATTTCTTAAAGTGGGCAAGTTATCATCACGTAGGGTTAAAATCAGGTTGTGTTCGTGGAAAAGCCTAAATTCGATTATAGGTAATTAAAAAGAATAGGCAAATAGCAATAACAAACCATTCCATTTATAAACAAGTTGAAAATGCAAGGCATTGTCGCAACGAACTTCGTATTATCCAAATATGGAAAGAATGGCAAAGTTATAATTAGCGCCAATAGACCGTCATTGCTAACTTTCTATTATCCAAATATGTGCCACACATTGATTTTGGACATATTTGGATTTTGAAATAAACTTAATTTCCGAGGGCATCGGGTATCTGTGGCCCGATTTTATGGGGATAGGATATTTCAACTCAGCTATGCCAGAGGAGTCTAAATATATGCCACACATTGATTTTGGACGTATTTGAAATTTTAATTTTTTCGACGGAATATCGCGGGGCTCGGCGTCCCCGTTGCCCGATTTTAATGCACATCAAAACTTAAGCTTTGGACACCAAGCTGAATCGATTGATGTATCACACAATGATGTCCGACCATTAGAAAGGCCTCGGACGGACGCACACACGGACGCACGGACGACAAATCGATTTCATAAACGAACGAAGTTCGTTGAAAAAGCAAACTTTACTTTATAATTATTTTTTATATATAGTACCCTACTACCAATACTACCTCCTGTAAATCGCAACCTTTTCCGTGCAGAGGCACCGAAAAACCTCATTTGGATTTGTACAACAAGAATATAAAAATAAAATGTTGGTCGAACAATATAAGTCCCGGGCTTTGATCAAAAAAACAAATTTGGTCAAAAGTAAATCGCAAAACAACAGGCCATTTAAAATGCAACTCTATGTTGTTTAAATGGGGGCGATTTCTAATCTAATTCTAAAGTTGCTTGGTCTTGTAAAATCTACAAAAATGGAGTAGTTTATCACTTGTTTATCACCTTGAAGGTCAATAGAAGATCAAATTTGTTTATTAATAAAAACCTCTATATTTTTAATACTGTATAGTATTCATACAAAAAAAAAACCAAATAACTTTTGCCTACAACATTTTCTTGTTGGTTTACCCTTTAAAAAAATTACTGAAAACTTGCCTTTTATTAGCAGAGGGTTTTTGAAGTCTAACATTTTATTGTTTGGGGTCATTTAAAGGAAATTAAACATTAAGTGCGTTTCTTTCAACTTAGATGATTCAAACAATCAAATTTGTCAAGATTTCCTACCTAACTAAACTTGGAAAAAATGTATTCTAGGAGAACATTTGAAACTGCAGCTAGTTGTTTATATTTTAAAAATGGAAGCAAAATTTTATGGACTGTCTATGAAGGATCTAAAGCGCCTTGCCTATCAACTGGCGACTAGAAATCATTGCCCATTTCATTCCTAAAACTGGTTTAGCAGGCAGGGCATGATTGATTTATTTTCGCGCAGAAGTCTAAATTAGTCCGTTTTTGCCAGCTGCATGTTTGTAAGGAAATAAGATTTATAATATCGATGAACCATTTGACCTGTTCTTCCTGGCAAGAGCAATACGTAAACTGAACGAAGCAACAG